>NW_017566795.1:75224-89694 GCF_001854935.1 Bemisia tabaci
ATATGGACTACATTTATGAAAAAACAAGTGCTGCAAAGAAGATGAAAAAGGACTGTGACGATTTTCGAGAATTCAGCAAGAACGCAAGTATTCAATTATACACTTTATGAACTTAGCATTAAAATTGTATATTTTAATAACCTTCATTTTTCTTAGAATCATTTATTTCATGACATAATTTTTATCTGGTGCTAATTTTTAATTTAGTTGAATTTGGTTAAGTTACTTTAAAAAACAACAACAACATGTTGCAATCGAAATGCCATGTGTTTCGAGGTCAGGGCCGGATGTAGGGGGTGGCCACATGGGTCGTGGCCCATGGCGTTTTGCAATTTTTTAAACGTAAATTGGATTCAAGAAAATATTACTAACGAGAATAGGCGACAAAATTTCTCATTTCCAGAGAGTTTAGTAAGTTCTAATTTTGTCGTCTTTCGGTGATGCAAGAGGCAGCACCTTTAATTAGTCGAGTTGAGAGAGAAACCAAACACGCAATTTGGCCTGGAACGGTGCGGCGCAGAGGGCAATGATGACGAGGACTTGAGATGAAAAGGAGAAGCCCTCGGCGTAGCGGTTGGCATGTAACACATATTAGCGCCTACAAGACTGCATGAATACTTCATGCATTGCATCAAACACAGTGCGGTCAGCGCGGCGCGGTGGCAGAAGTTAAACTTATAAAACCATATTTATGTTTGTTCTTTCATAATTTTTTGGTTCATTTCTTACAGGCCTTGTCCACATAGAGATAGGTTTATGGAACTCAACTTTCGCACAAAGTTCCGTGAACTTTTGCTAGTAGTGTTGACAGGGCTTTCGCAAAAAAATGTTTCCAACAAAAGTAGACGCGTCTTATGCACCCCTTTCCCTCCGGATCGTCCACTTGATGGTTTTTATTGATGTTTCAAATCGAATGAGAAGGGGCGGCAAAATTACAGGCGGCCCATGGGCGGCCCATAGTAGGTAAATCCGGCCCTGCAGGTATGACATTACCATGATTGTACACTTTCAATATGTATTTGGAACGGTAATTTTGAATGAATGAAATAGTACTTACACGGTTGTTTACAAAATCTCTGCTGCCCTGTTCCTGTCATTAGGACGGTTGTGAATTTTTCCCTAGTGCTTAGAACATCAGTTAAACATTTTAAGTCAAAAATTAAATAAAAATTATGGTACACAAATAGTTTATTTTGCTCAGACAAATAAAGCTTTGTCATTTTCTTTCATACAAGACAAAAACAAAACATATATTACGTACGATCAGAATGAATACTTGCCTTTATGATGTGAGAAAATCTTTAGATCAGAGTTTCAAGGGTTTTTATTCAAAGTGTGAAATAAATAAAAAAAAAAATCGCATGTACATCACACCCACCCCCGGGGCACATATTCTTTACTATATATTGTTTCTCTACTCACTTGTTTTCGTATCTTGACCCCATTACAGGTAATTAATGAAAGGAGAAAACATTTTTCAAAAAACTGCGGCAACAATAATGATGATATGAATGGAGATATTGATTGTCCGGAGTATTTACTAGACGCTATCCACAATTCTCAAGAAGACAGCATTTACACTTATTCTGACATGGATAAGATAGATGAGGCTTTAACTTTCATGGTCGCGGTATGTTTCCTTACATTTTATTTTTGGCACTGAGCTGTGCGCGTCTCGGGAGGTTGGACTGCGCAGCGGTCACATGGTGTGCCCTATAGTTGCTTCAATAAAAAGGCCATGCAAATGCATTTAGATTCATTTATAATAAGAAAAAACACACATGCTTTGTCTTTGCAACCTGGTGACACTTACCAGGTGTTGAATTTCTACACTTCTTTTTAAATGTAGTCAGACAAAAAGGGGCTTTAGACGGAAACTGAAGTTGAAAAATTCTTTTTCCAATTTTTTATACACAACGCTTCTCATCAGTCTCAAAAAAAATGAGTCAAAATTTTACGTTATGGTTTTTTCATTGCCAAAAACGTCCTAAGATTCATAAAAATGAATCACCTCTAACGCTAGCAGCATCGTTGCTAGGATGGAAGGTGTTTTTCTCGAAATCGCCGTGCTTTGGCTTCAAACTTTGAATTGCTTTCGAAGGGTCAATATTGGACGAAAATCGACAAAAAGACGGTCCAATTTTGAGCCGGTCGTGTAATGTAGATCTCCTAAAATTTTGATTCACATCAGAATCAAGAAGACCAGATTTTTCCACTTATTCAGAAATGACTGGCAAGGTCTCAGGTACTTTTTGACTGAAGAATATTTACATGTTGTCAATGTTCTAATTTTAATATAATTTTTTACAGGGAAGTGAAACCACGGCGCAAACCAACTGTTTTGTTTTGTTAATGCTAGCTATTCATCCCGAATATCAAGTGAGTCGGTAAAACTTATCAAATTTTGGATACACCTCGAAATTGTCGCTACTGCAGTTTTGACAGTTAAGGCCGTAGTTTAAGGGCACTACAGTGAGGATTGTAACAGATTAAAGCAGATAAAGCGCAGACGGATAATTTTTGCAGAAAATTAAAAATTAAGAAGCAGGAGTAATTTAACTAAATAATAAACGGAACTCAAATCTACAGTATAATGCAAAACAATTTGGAAAATCTCGTCACGTAAATACATAAGATTCGTAAACTGCTTCAATTGAAGCGTGATACCTCACGCGTTCCAGGGAGTTCAAATAGTTGTATCCCTGCGCCTTAGCAAGGCAATGGAAGTGTAATATGGAAGCAGCGTCCCCGCTTGGTTTCTTCGCTTTTTTCTGTGCCGCTACTGTAGTTTCGAATGTTAAGGCGTAGTTTAAGGGCGCTGAAGCCTGGGTTGTATTTAACAAAAAGATAGATTTGCAGAATAATTCAAAATTAAGCAGGAGGAGTATAATATAACTAAATAATAAAAGGAACTCAAATCGACAATATATTGGAAACAAATTTGGAAAATCGCGTCATGTAAATACAGAATATTCGAAAACGCCTTTAATTGAGGCGTGATACCTCACGCGTTCCGGAGAGTTAAAAAAGTTGTATCACTGTGCCTTAGCAAGGCGATGGATGTTTAATATTGAAGTAGCGTCCCCGCGTTGTTTTTCGGTTTTCCTGAGCCGCTACTACAGTTTCGGACGTTCAGGCCGTACGATTAGGGCGCGAAAGCCAGGATTGTGTTTCGCAAAAAGAAAATTTTACCAGAATAATTCAAAATGAAGAAGCAGGAATAATTTAACTAATTAACAAAAGGAACTCAAATCTACAATAAAATGCAAAAATTCAACTTATTTTAAGGACGCTAAAGCCAGGGTTGTACATCGCAGATGAATAGTGTATGCAGAATAATATAAAATTAGGGAGCAGGAGTAATTTAACGAAATAATAAAAGGTACTCAATTCCACAATATAATGCAAACAAATTAAAAATCTCGTCATGTAAATACAGAAGATTCAAAAATTCCTTCAACTGAATCGTGATACCTCACGCGTTCCAGGGAGTTCAAATAGTTGTATCCTTGCGCCTTAGCAGGGCGATGGATGTTTAATATTGAAGCATCGTCCCCGCTTGGTTTCTTTGGCTTTCCTGTGCCGCTACTGAAGGTTCGACTGTTAAGGCCGTAGTTTAAGGGCGCTGAAGCCAGGATTGTAATTCAGAAAATGATAATTTTTGTATAATAATTAAAAATTAAGAAGCAGGAATAATTGAACTAAATAACAAAAGGCACTCAAATCTACAATAAAATGCAAAAAACTAACCTTGTTTAAGGGCGCTAATGCCAGGGTTGTATTTCGCAAAAAGAGGATTTTTGCAGAATAATTAAAAATTAAGAAGCAGGAATAATTTAACTAAATAACAAAAGGAACTCAAATCTACAATAAAATGCAAAACTTTAACCTAGTTCAAGGGCGCTAAAGCCAGGGTTGCACATCGCAAATGAAGAATGTATGCAGAATAATTAAAATTAAGCAGGAGGAGTAATACAACTAAATAATAAAAGGAACTCAAATCTACAATATAATGCAAACAAATTCGGAAAATCTCATCATGTAGATACAGAAGATTCGAAAACGCCTTCAATCGAGGCGTGATACCTCACGCGTTCCGGAGAGTTCAAATAGTTGTATCCCTGCGCCTTCGAAAGGCGATGGAAGTTTAATATCGAAGTAACGTCCCCGCGTTGTTTTTCGGTTTTCCTGTGCCGCTTCTATAGCTTCGACCATTCAGGCCCTAGTTTAAGGGCGCGAAAGCTAGGATTGTAGTTCGCAAAAAGAAAATTTTACCAAAATAATTAAAAATTAAGAAGCAGGAATATTTTAACTAAATAATATAAGGAACTCAAGTCTACAATATAATGCAAAAGCATTTGGAGAATCTCGTCATGTAAATTCAGAAGATTCGAAAACGCCTTCAATTGAAGCGTGATACCTCAAGCGTTCCGGAGAGTTCAAATAGTTGTATCCCTGCGCCTTAGCAAGGCGATGGAAGTTTAATATTGATATAGCGTCCCCGCTTGGTTTTTCGGCTTTCCTGTGCCGCGCCGCGTCGAAATAGACAAGGATTAGAAAACGGGACTTATCTCAATGTGTTTTTTCCAAAAACAGCGTATCTGTTCAAGGATGAAGAATATTGAATCATTTATAGTCCGTTTAAGAGCTGTAAGGTATGTTAATTAGCAAAAAGAAGGGGCTACGGAAGGATTTAAAATACTCGATCCCCCTCCTTCTTGCTGCCAATGATTATATTACATTCATTTATTAAAATCAATTATGAAAATTATCTCTACCAAGAGATGATAAATGAACGCATTCGATGAAGTCTAAGGGCAACATCAAATCCTGAAATACTAGATCCTCGAAAGCTTCTTCACACAATGAATTTGACAATATTTTGTATACAAGTATGGTAATATAATTTGAATGTTGAATGAGATCCACCATTCAAAACATTTTCAATGATCAAATGTTTTATACTTCATTTTTTGTATTGTAGGAGAAAGTTTTCGAAGAGCAGTATAATATTTTCGGAGATGCAGATACACCTATTACACCGGATGATCTGGATAAAATGGAATATTTAGAACAGGTCATTAAGGAAACCCTTCGCTTGTTCCCTGTGGTTCCAATTTTCGCGAGACATGCAGAAGAGGACACAAAATTAAGTGAGTGGTGGCATTTAAAACCTAATGGGTCAGTTACGCTGGTCATAGAATCGTGCCTTTTTTATATTTCATTCTTGTAGATATTGGGTAACTGAGTGGCAGCATTTCACCAATGCTAAATGCCCCCCTGCATTGCCTACTTCACCTTCATCCGAAAACTTTCATTTGACTCGACTTCAACAAATAGTCCAAACTAGACTGAGAATTGGTCACATCACAAATTTTCCCATAGCTATTTGATGACCCAATCAAACCGTCCTGCTTGCACTTCTTGTCTAAATTCCCCATTAACGGTAGATCACGTTCTTATAAGTTGCCGACTTTATAGAGATCCGAAAACGTTTTTTTCCCTACCCCTTACCCTCTCTTAAAAATTTACTTCTGAAAACTCATCTTGTAAAACTTTTTGAATTTATGCGCTCCACTAATCTCAAAATTTAACCTTTCCCCTCAACCTTTTTGTATTTTTACTGATGTAACCTTAATTTCCATGTAAATTTATTACTATTACTGCCTTTTTTAGAGGTGTAAATGGCCTTAGATGCTAAAGCACCGCTTTAAAATAAAATTATTTTACTACTACTACTACTACTTTCTTTCTTTCTTTTTTTGCTCTATTTTTGCTCCGGCAATTGTTTGCAACAGGCCCATTAGACTAATTTTAGGTGAATATGATGAAGCAGAGGCATATAACCTGGTTCGTTAAGTCATTTACCAATGTTGTCATGTAGTTGAAAGACTTTGTGTAGTCGTGGCTACTTACGTGCATGCCCTTGTCTGTTGGACATTCAGCAGTAAAACCCACATTTTGAGCTTTTTTAGGAACGGTTGCCATGTCTCAACAGTTGAAAATACTGTTAATACTGTATTATATAACTGTTTTCAGCACAAAATTACGTTTTGCCAGCTGGTGCAACTGCGGTAATTTATCCATTCTTCACGCATTATGATACAGAACTTTGGCCAGAACCAAACAAATTCAACCCGGATAATTTTACAGCTGAGAAAATGGCGAATAGACACAAGTATGCTTTCATACCTTTTAGCGGTGGTGCTAGAGGATGTATTGGTAAGTCTGCAAAAAAAAGGAACATTGCAAACTTTAGAGGACATTAATCGTGTTCTGGCCTCTATTTATTTATTTATATTATATTACATTTATTCATGCGGTAAAAAGACTTTTAGTCATTTTAAAGTCCTCTTGACATGCCGACACATTAGTTTAGAAAGCCTCTTTCCATATGTCAAAGGCTACAGATAAAATTTTCATGAAATGAGAAAGTGTCACGAGTAAAGCAGAATGGGAGAAATGTGCTGATTTTGAAGAATAAGCATTAAATCAAACACAATACCAATAAGAGAATTCTAAAGGCTGTTGACTGAAACATATAATAAAAGTTAGATTATAGAGTGTTTCCTGCTGAATCCTGCACATGAGACCGAGCGCATATCCATATTCGTTTTTGGGAGAGAGGTAAAAATAAGTCTATAGTCAGAAATTTACACCAACCCACGGTCGAAATACGTGGATTCGCACTTTGGTCATCGATATTAGATCAAAAGTTATCATATAGCGAGCAAACCTGATGTGCATATAGCTTATTCTTTCGATTTTATTCAAGTGCAATTGCTCTGTCCATAATAATTATGTTTAATTGAAATAGTGCGTCTTTTTTCCAATCATGCTGGCGTCATTATTTTTCGATTAATTCTATCCTTGTTTACAGGTAACAAATATTCAATTATGGCCATGAAGACAACACTATCTATCTTCCTACGGCAATTTCGAGTTAGCACAACTAAAAACCTTGAAGATATCGAAGTTTATCTGGACGTGGTGCTTCGATGTAAAGGTGGTTGGAGTATGAAACTTGAACGAAGACTAAATCAGAAATCCTAAAAATGTCCGTTATGTTCATTGATTTCTCATCTTTGCAGTCCTTTTAGACTAACTGTCCGGAGGACTCTCAAAGCTAACGGCTAAGCTGAATTGGCCAAATAAATAAAAATAAATAAATGTATGAAACTGGATCATGTTGATGTTTTGTCAGTTCTCTTGAAGACTACCACGACCTCTTTCAAAAAATTCCACACGAATGAAAAATATTCTTGCATTTCAATCACATCACGAAAAATGACCTCCGTCACAGATTCCTACTTGGTTTCTTGCGTTATAAAGATACATAAAACATGAGTACCAACATCACAAAGTTAGCAGACTGACCATTCTGCGCACTGAGGTGTTCCAGTAACACAGTGAATTTGTCCTTGTACAGTTTTAAGACGATTAACTTCACCTCGAGCTCGACAGACGCCCTTCTCAAGAACACGGAACTTAAACAATGCCTTCGACCTACAGATATTAGACTATCGCTAAACAATTTTTGTGGGTTCCTCTTCAAACAATAGAATTTATTCCACTAGAGAGGCGTGTACATTTTCCCACTTAACAGTGGTCTGCATACGGGTATCAACTTAGTTAGTTACTTTCATTCGTGTTGCAATGCGGTAAGTTTTCGCTCGAGGATTTTCAGACGAGGGCTAAAATGTATTTTTCGGTTGACTTTCTTCTTTCATGCGGCATAATTTACTCACTGACACTGGCACGAGCAAATGAGACTCCTAAGGTAGGTATTTCTTGAAATAAAATTATGATCCTCCACGCAAGACAAATGGCTGATGAACAAAAACTCAAAATTGAGTCACGGCGGGTTTCGGAGAAAAAGTATTTCGCAAATACCTTCTTTGGGATTCAAAAAAGTACCCAAAAAATGTCGATCTATGGTGGTTTGAAGTTTGTAGCGAAAAAAAGGAAGACTAAAAAAAGAAAGAAAAAAACATGAAAAAGTTTAATGGGCATGTCGTCATAGTGCACGAAATAATTGCAGAATTAATGCATACCTATAACTTTAAGCCCTCTATTGTCAAAATAAAAAGCTATACCATTACCACCCATAACTTTTTTTTCAGGTCACCAGAGAGGTGTTTCCTATCGAATTGTCAAAATTTTATTTTCTGATTCGATTAACCCTTTCCGGTCCGCGGCAGTTTTCCACGGCCGTCGTTAAGTGAGGTTAAGGTAGCAGCGATGTTGTCAACAAAGACAGTGGTTTCCAAAGGCTCCACCAGAGGCCGCCACTTGCTGGAGCAGTCGAATATACCCGATATCGGGCCTGCACAGAAGTTCAAACTTTTGGGCGACTATATCCGACATCGGACCTAAACGCGTTATTTTTCACGGCGAATATATCCGACATTGGACCGGAAAGGGTTAAAAAAATAAAGCTTCGCTGGAAATGCAGCCTTCGTGGGCTAGGTCACTTTTCTCGTTATTCAAAAAGCAGTGATCGCGATAAGTTGCGATTTGATCGGAAAATGTATCTAAATTTTATCGATGTCGATGTATTACAGTACCTAATATCGGATAAAAAATTGCAATTTTATCGCAATATTAATGAACAAAAAATCGTGATAAATTGAGATAAAATTTCGATTTCAACGACAACCCAGTCCTCTAGTCGTCTTTGAATTCCGAATTTGATTTCCAATTCGGAGAATGAAAACTCGGGGAAAAATACCGGGATCCGTCATTCTAGAGGTAGAACAGGTTTGCCACAAAATTTAGAAAATGAAATCCTCTGACATTTCCCTGACACGTTTGAGTAAAATTCCCTGACAATGGAAAATATGCCATAACGCCAAAAAGACGAAATTTGAAATAGTATTGAGGTAAAATTTGTTGTTCTAAACGTGATATGCATTTTAGTCGGCTAATAAAGGTGAATTGACAATTTTTCCCTGACACTTTCGTCAATTTTCCTGATATTTCCAGGTTTTCCTTGACTGTGGCAACCCCGGTAAAGGAGATTTTGAACAGCAGGGTGTCTACTATAAGATAGGCTGGCCAAAAATCAGTACTTTTACAGTGCTTTTTCAGTACATTCCCAAGAAATTCAGTACCCCCTCAACAGGAAAATTCAGTACTTTTTCAATACCTTCAACTGACGAAATTCGAAAATTTGAATTTCCCGCTTAAATTACGACAAAAATGACCAAAATCCGGACTTTTTTGCAAAAATTTCCGCACTTTTTCAGTAATTCCGGATCACCCTTGAAAAGTCAGTACTATTCTCGGACTTTCCGGACTTGTGGTCTTTGGTAGACACCCTGTACAGGTTATTGGAATCACGTGAGTTACGTTTTCATGTGAATTTCAGAGCGCAGAGAAGCCGAGGACTATTGAAGTGGACTACGAGGCGAAAACATTTCGCAAGGACGGGCAGCCATTCAAGTACGTGGCCGGTGAACTGCACTACTTCCGGATCCCGAGGGCTTACTGGAAAGACCGCCTCAGGAAAGCTAGATACTGCGGTCTTAACGCTATATCCACGTACGTTCATACCTTTGACCAGGGTGTCTACTACAGAGGCGGATCCAGCAATTTGGCAACACCGGATTTCCTCCATTTAAACCTATGCAGAATAATCGATTCTTGTCGGAGCACCTGGCCCCTAGAGGGCTCGATACATTTCCATAGATTTAAATGGAGACAAGACAATGTTGCCAACTTGTTGGATCCGCCAATGGTCTACTAAAACAGGCTGGTCAAAATCAGTGGCGTGACGTGCTTTGCGATATATTGATTGTTAAGTCATTTAAACCTATGGAAAAGGGTCGATAATCAGGTAAGTTCGCAGCGAACACCTTGGTAATCGATTCATTACCCTAGGTTTAAATGGCAGAACAGCGATATATCGCAAGCACGCCACGCCATTGGTCAAAATATGTACTTTCACAGTACTTTTTCAGTGCATTCTCAAGAATTCAGTACCTCCTCCAACAGAAAAAGTCCGTACTTTTTCAGAACCTCCATTTGACGAAATTAGAAACATTAGAAACAACGAAATTAACAACATTTGACAATTAGAAACAATTTCAAAAATTTGAAATTGCGACAAAAATGACAAAAAATTCAAAAAAAATTCCGGACCTTTTTGCGGAATTTACACACTTTTTCAGTACTTCCGGACCGCCCTTAAAAAATCAGTACTATTTCCGGACTTGTAGACACCCTGCTTTGACCGGGCAAAAATAATTACGTCAAGATAGGCAGAGGCGGAACCAGCAATTTGGCAACACCGGATTTCCTCCATGAAAATCTTTGGTAAATAATCGATTCTTATCGGAGCACCTAGACCCTCCAAGAATCGATACATTTCCACGTGTTTCAATGGAGAAGACAATGTTGCCAATTTGCTGGATCCGCCAATGAAGGTAAGCTGGAATATTTAAGGCATCGAGGAAAAAATAAATAAAACGATGGCAAAAGCGTCACGAAGCATTTTTGACGTCTTTCAATCTAACATTTCCACGAAGAGAATGGCAATCTGACAGTGAAAATTTCTTGAAAAATTAAAAACGGAACCATTCCGGAGGGGCGAGAGCGGTGGCGTGGCGTGCTTTGCGATATATCGATTGATCTTCCATTTATACCAATGGAAAAAGATCGATTAGCAGGGTATTCGCAACCAATGCCTCAATCATCGATTCTTTGTTATAGCTTCAAATGGGAAAAAATCGATAACCGATCATCCACACCTCGCCACTGGGTGAGAGAGTTTTCATACCATGAGGAAACCTAAGTCTTCGCTGGGATAACCGCTTTGGACTTACTCGCAGTAGCAGGTTAAAAAAAAAAAAAAAAAAAAAAAAAAAAAAAAAAAAAAAACCTATTGATTCTATCGACACGAATCGGTCGAAAAATGAAAACGTGAATCCATCCACGCCAATCGATCGGCGAAATGCGATTGCGGTTCACGGGTTTGTTAATTGATTCACGGATTTATCGATCGATTCATGGAAATATTCATCGATTCGAGGATTTGTCAATCAATTCATAGGTTTGTCGATCGAATTGGTGGCATCGCTGTCGATCGATACACGTTTTATTTTTTCATCGATTCATGCCCTGGTAAAAATTGGCAGTAGAATCTGTGTTCCAAATTACCATAGACTTAAAGCCGGCTGTAAGATTTCCAATAGCTTCTGTAGCCGGCTGTACAATTTCTTATAGCCTCTTATAGCCGATGGCGATTAAGCAACAGCCAGACGATACAGTTTATGCCAAACGTTACTAAATACGGATACTAGGACTTAGTGAGTTTTTGGACTACCGCTCTCTTTTTAAGCCGTAGTATCTTGATTTATTTTGCGAGGAAAGCTCCGTACTTTTGAAGGATTCCTGTCATTCTTAATATGTTGGAGAGCCTTAAATTTTTTATGATAATGTGCAATACCTCTGGTGTAAAATAGTTGCTTCAAACGCCGTGGAACGCTGTGGCGCGGCGCGGCGGGCGGGCAGAGAGCGCGAAACGCGCATTGGCGCCTACAAACCTAACAGGGATACTTCACGCATCGCGCAATGCGTGAAGTATCCCTGTTAGGTTTGTAGGCGCCAGTGCGTCGCCGCTCCGCTTTGTGTTAGGCTCTAATATTTAATCTCACGGAGTCAGCGTTTTTCAACTCATGATTTTGAAATGTTTGCACACTCTGAATGGACTATTCTCATTTTAATTGATGAAAAAAAAAATATGTTTTAAGGAAAATATAATGTGTGTTTTGTAAATATTAAGGTAGTTCCGTATCAAACTTAATGATTTCCAAAGCACACGAATGTCTACACAATTTCTTAGCCTTTTATAGCCAATGGCGATAAAGTGTAAAACCCGGGGATAGGAACTATAGCCCGAATGTATACTTTCTTATAGCTTCGTACAGCCTGGCTATATGATTTGCTCCGCTTTCTACAGCCAGCTATATGATTTTCAATAGCCCTTTTTGGTCGGCTATAAGAACTCCTATGGTATTTTGAAACGCAGCTCCTGTCGCCAATTTTTACCAGGGTGTCGATCGAGTCAACGCTTGTTTTTTAATTAGTTGTCGATCAATTCAAAAGTGTGCTTATCGATCGAATCAACGCCTGTTTTTATAATTTGTCGATAAAATCGCTGTCGATTGGTTCACGTTTTCATTTTCCGGTCGATTTAAATCGATCAATCCATAACCTTACGATAAAGCTTTATGAATTTAGACTTGAGGGATTCAATACTTCCATGACCCCAAATACTGACACAATAAAACTTTAAAAAGTGTTGTACGTGTTGACAACCTGCTGATTGAGGGAACTCCTTTTGTTGAAATCAAAAGGAATACAATTGCTGTAAATTGAATTATCGTTTTGAGTTCCCGATGAATTTTTCAGATTCTGGTACGTGGGACTCTATCTATTGGTCCTTAAAAATTGGATTTCATTCAGAAAACGCTGTAAAATATTTCAATTTCGCGGTAAACGAATTTCAATTTCATTTCGGTATTTCCGTTCCGTTGCAAATTGCTACTTGGGCATGGGCTTCTCATCATGGTATCATCGGTAGCTTTTAGCCAACGTTTTTCTATTGGAATCCTCCAGTGGCGTGGCGTGAATAATCGATTATCGGTATATCCCCATTTGAAGCTATGTCAAAGAATCGATTGTTAAGGTGCTCCGTGCGAAAACCTTGTACATCGATACTTTTCTACAGGTTTAAATGGCAGAAAATCGATGAATCGCAAAACACGCCACGCCACTGGGATCCTCTTGGGTGAACTTTTTCAAACCAAGTATCAGTAATATTTTTAAAATTTTCATTTATTTCAACCCTCTAGGTATGTTGAATGGAGCTCACATGAACCTCGACCAAATGAATTTGATTTCGCGGGCGAAAATGACTTAGTATCATTTATAAAACTAGCTCAAGAGGAAAACTTACTGGTTCTGCTTCGCCCTGGTCCATACATTTGTGCTGAAAGAACTCTGGTAAGATAGTACTTTTTGGCAGTTTTACTACCAAACTCACTAAGGAAGGGAAAAGGATGTGCAAAAACATACTTCTTCGCCTTTGAGCAAATTAAAAAATCGTGATGTGGATTGTACGGCTTCTCTAGGCCAGTAGCAATATCTGATTCAAAGAAAATAGGTGGATAAAAGTCAATTACAGTTATCAGTGTAACTTACTTTTTTTTGGGGGGGGGGCTAGTTATTGTTACAAAATTCTGTTACAGTACATAACTTAACTTCGTAGTTTCCGATTTTTTTACATCTCGATTTCTTGTTACGATTTAAATTGATGGAATCTGATTCTCGAGGAAAATCGACTAGATTAATCGATGTTTTCGAAAAACTCCCCTACACTACGGCGCACATTGGATCGAGTTAGTAGGAGAGGTCGGACAAAATTTGGAAACTTTGAACGCTTATAACTGCGTTTAAACGAAATTTTGAAGTTTCAAAAGTGGTTTCATTGGTTTCCTCGTGAAATTTCCTGCCAGAGGCACCCCTTAAAATTTAAAATGTGACGAAATAAACATCGAAATTTGCAGTTTCAGTCAAAAATTTCGAGTCCGACCTCTCTGAATGACTCGATCCACTGTGCGGCGGTGAAGAGCCGAAGTTTTGATCGTGGGAGGGAATTTAATATTGAATAAAATATTGGGAGAGCATAGAGCAACATCGCGGCCCATCGAGAGCAGCAGAACCTCTCGGACCCTCGGAAAACTCGTCCTGCCACTCTCTCGACCCCAAGTTCGGAAAGCTCATCAGTGAGTAGGAAGTGCCTCAGCACAGTACTGGGGGGCGATGAAGGCAGCTCTCCGAGTTGGAACACCGAGTGACGAAGGAGGCCCATCGAAGAACACCGTTGTTGATTCCTGGGTTATCCGCTTCGATATCAGGAATTTTGACAGCTGAAATGAAATTTTGCTCCGGACCAATTTTGCACGTATCGAACGGAGCGATTGGCAAACGGATCAATAATTAATTGACTTCTCTTTTCTACTGTAATTATGAACTTTTATTGGAAACCTGTGAGGAGGATACGTTTGCCTCTGCGCGCTCTCGCGGCGGAAGCTGGATGCAGCTCCGCCTTCGTTGAGGTTCAGTTACACGATCAAATTGAGCCGTCAAACTGAAGCTCTGGTCGGTGGAAAAAGACCTGAGGTGAGGATGCGACCAATGAGAGGCCCAATTTGATGGCTCAATTTGATCGTGTAACTGGACCTTTGAAGACGGCTCGTTGTGCAACCGTGCGGTTTCTCGGCTGAAGTTTGAGATACGAATGTATGTACTTACGAACCATAATACACACGCGTCGATAATAAACATAGAAACATACGGACTACCTCCTACTTATCTTCACTGCTATGTTTTGTTCCCTGTCTAGTCTACCTCAGACCTCACAATCAGTTGTAGATTAAGAGTGAGTCGGAGGGGGGGGGGGCAC
>NW_017566795.1:89713-115565 GCF_001854935.1 Bemisia tabaci
GGGGGGGGGGGGGGGGGGGGGGGGGCATACCTCCCAGAGTAAGGGGGCCCGGTGGCCTCTCCTGGAAAATTTGATCAAAAATAGCCCCTCCTAGATTGAAATTCAAGCAGTTTCAGCGTTCAATATTTGCACTTTTGTAAAATTGAAAATTGAAGAATAGTACCCCTCTTAGCCTAATTTTCTTTTCGGGTATAAACTATTTATTTCTGCAATGTTGAGTAGCCTTTGGTTTGGTAAGTTTGGTTAAATAACTCTTTCTTAAAACCATTTCACTAAATTAGGAGCACCTTTTTCCTCTCCCTCTATTTCCTTCTATGACCCGAGGGGAGGGGGGCATGCTACCATGCATATTGCATGAACTGTCCCAAGATGACATAACCAAGCACTTCAATTTAAAAAAACGAGGCAACTTATCGAGTTGATCTTGTTTTCGTGCGGAGGGAGTTAAAAAAAAAAAAAAAAAAAAAAAAAAAAAAAAAAAAAAAAAAAAAAATCGACTTATTCGGACAAAAATGGTACAAATTATTGTGATGTCAAAAAATTACTATCTATTAATTGTTCAAATACGATCTTGCCTTGATATCTTGAATAATATCTTGACTTCTATTGTCGACTTTTTACGTCTTCTGTCGAATAAGACCGAGATCAACTCGATCATTTGCGTAGTTTCTATAATTAAAGCGTTAATCTTCATTTCGGGACACTCTATGCGCATAATAGGAAACGCAAGACGATGAAATACAAGCTAACATTGAGGCACTAGATGAAGGAGAAGTCAATTCAATCTGCAATTTTCATGTTTTTATTGCCTTAGAAGTTACATAAACCATATTTTTTGGAAGGTACTTGACAAATTATATCACATCCTTTACAAACAATGCTCAGGATTCAACAAATTTCTTAATGATACTATACAAATTGACTAACCTATTCAAACTTAACGTGTTGACTGAACCTAACTATACGGCAGAAAACGGCTCTACAGGGAAAGCACACGTCGAGTCAGCGGCGATTCTTGAACGTTGGCAGCACTGTTCTTCCTCCATTGAAATGTATGAGAAACAGTCGATTCTTGCTTGCCTCGCTCAAAATCGATATTTTAAATGGATTTAAATGGAGGAAAACTAACAGTGTTGCCAACTCGCAAAATTGCCACTGCGTCGAGCGTGGATCGAGAAAAACGCGCATCTCGATTGCTAAGTTTCAATTGGACTGCATTTTGCAATTTGGAACTATAAATTCTGGCTCATCTGAAAAAACAATCATGTGCATAGGGAAATTAATGGCACATACGTTGTTTTTAAACCGGGCCAGATCTTATAGTTCCAAATTGCAAAATGCAGTCCAATTTCTGTACAACTTATTTACACAAGAGATAATTAATACAAGATTCCGCATTAAATTTTTGGAGCCTAGCTGTATGTTTCCACGTTGCGTGCACTTAGAAACCTGCTCCACATAATATCATACGGACTAAAGTAGGGACTACGTAAGTGCTATTGGAGTTTCCGTGCAGATAGGCGGTTTCATAGATGAGCCTGAGGTTGTAGTCCCTTATCGTAAAATGCAGTCCATTCATACCACATAATGTGTAAAATTTAATTGGTTTCATTATTGGAAAAGGCACAAATTCAGAGATCATACGAAATTAAGATTCAACGCTACAATTACATATTATTATAAATAGGTACATTGACTCTTCATTAGGTTGAGCAGCCTTTTATTACTACCATTAAAAAAAGAAAAAAAAACGACTGAGATATTGCCCATGGGCACAGTAATTTTGGAAATCAAGATACAAAAATGCTAGGTACGCAGATTATGCAGTATAGGTTGGATGTTTAACATTTCTGATGTGTAAATGTTTGAAGAGAGGAAGAAATCCATTTGTTTACATTGGTGGAAAGTGCGTTCTTAGACTCCCGGCTGATCGCGGGCAATTTCGTGCCAAAATGGCGATTGGTTGGATTCCACCGGTGGTTCCACCCATCAGAAAAAGAAAATCCCTTTTTACTTGTGGTAGAGAGTAAAAAGGGGTTTTCTTTTTCTGAATTCCACCGATCGCCATTTTGGTACGAAACTGCCCGCGATCAGTCGGGCGTCTAAGAACGCACTCTCCACCGATGTAAACAAATGGATTTCTTCCTCTCTTCAAACATTCACCTCATTGATACTGTAATAGTGTACATATATTCTCAATGTACCAGCATTTACTCCTTTTTTGCCACAATGGAGATGTTGCATGTGTGAGGGATTTGCGATTTGACCATTGATTCTTATGCAAAAGTTTGCGAGAAACACGATGGTGCCACTGGTTTTTTCTGAAGTCATCTCCCAAGCTCAAAAAAAGCTCTCAAAGTGAGGCCAAAATGGAGGGGATATCCCGCCCTACCCTGAGAGTCCACCTATACATCAAAACAAACTCTCCATGCAAAGATAGGGAGCAAATACATTGACAGCGCTGCCACTTTATTTGGGGACTCCACAACTGAAAACACGGCAACCCTGCTAATGTATTTGCTCCCTATCTTTGCATGGAGAGTTTGTTTTGATGTAGAGGTGGACTCTCAGGGTAGGGTGGGAAATTCCCTCCATTTTGGCCTCAACTTGAGAGCTTTTTTTGATCTTGGGAGTTGATTTCAGAGGAAACCAGTGGCACCAGCGTGTTTCTCGCGAACTTTTATGTACTTTTATGTACTTTTATGAACTTTACTATCAATGGTCAAATCGCAAATTCCTCACACATGCAACATCTCCATTAAAGTACGAGGAAAAATTACATGAAAAAAACCTGAATATTACATAGGCGACAGTGACGAATGTGACGATGCAGAATCATCAGACTCAGCAGCGTCGGGGGGCGCGAAATCCCCACGTTTTCTCGTTTGTTTGTTTTATTTTTGGCCTGAAATTAGGCTGAAGTGGGGTTAGATTGTCAACCGGTGGACCGGTGAATTGAAAGTACCGGAGATTTTTCCGGTGCTCCGAGCGGTAGATCGATGGTACCAAATCCACCGGCGGTGGCGCTCCCGGTCGTGACGTCAGCACCGACCGGTGAGTTAGAGAACGCAGTTTGGTGATCGGTGGCACCGCCGGTCAATAAAAGATACACGGAAAAAAAAGATTGCTGATTCAACAATTCAATTGCTAAAAACAGTGAGTGCAATGTTTCACCGCAAATTTTACAACAAAAAAATGCTACTTTAACCACATTGTAAACTAATTTAACCACGGGGGTGGTTAATGTAGCATTTTTTTGTTGTAAAATCTGCGTTGAAACATTGCACTCACTGTTTTTAGCAGTTGAATTGTTGAATCAGCGATTTTTTTTTCCGTGTAACCCCTAAAGGGGTTTCACCGGTGTGCCTTCGCAAGAGAACCGTTCCTCACGAGGGCTAGGGTGCGTTGAGAGTTGTTTCGTATGCGCAGAAGAGGGTGAGGTGCAACCGGTAGGAAAAGGTTTTTTGCCAAAATTATGACTTAAAATATGTCTTGAGAGATATTTTGGAAGCGAGAATGTAGCTGGACAGTAACGGCATTTTAGTTGATTTCCATCCTTCTGCGTACGCATGCGACTAGCCGATTGTGCTCCTTCGAGCGCCGACTCCCGGATTTCATTTTGACTGGCCGATTGCCGAATTTCACTGTGACTAGCCGATTGTGCTCCTTCGAATGACGACTCTCGGATTTCATTTTGACTAGCCGATTGCCGAATTTCACTGTGACTAGCCGATTGTGCTCCTTCGAACGACGACTCCCGGATTTCATTTTGACCAGCCGATTGCCGAATTTCACTGTGACTAGCCGATTGCGCTCCTTTGAACGACGACTCCCGGATTTCATTTTGACTGGCCGATTGCCGAATTTTACTGTGACTAGCCGATTGCCGAATTTCGCTGTGACTAGTCGATTGTGCTCCTTCGAACGATGACTCCTGCATTTCACTATGACTAGCCGATTGTGCTACTTCGGACGACGACTCCCGGGTTTTACTGCACGCAACCCGTTCCTCCTTTTGGTGGGTCATTACATGTCTTTCAAGATCACTACTGCTTGCGAAAGCGGCTGGGCAGTGGCTACACTTGTGAGATCTTTCACCGAGATGGGTGCGCAAGTGGTTCACCAAATAACTTGGGTAGCAGTATGTCATCGGACACAAATCGCAAGCGTACACTCCTCTTTTTTCAAATTTCGTTTCGTTTGCCGTTTGCCATTGTGTCTGAAGAGGAGCTTCGAGACCGCTCTTCCGACTGGACGAGTTTCGACAATCACTGCTATTAAAATATTTTTCATCGTGCGAACGCGTGTGACTCATGGATTGTTCTTCTTCGCGTAAGGACTTCTGCGTCTCACTGCCACGTCTCAGCTTTTTTTCTGTGTGCGTCGTCATAATATGTCTTTCAAGATGACCATTGTATGCGAAAGAGGCCGAGCAGTAGCTGCACTTAAACTTTTGTTCGCTGTGATGAGCGAGCGTGTGCTTTACCAAACGAGCTGAATAGTGGAATGACATCTTACACCATTTGCAAATAAATGACTGTCTGTTTTCTCTATGTGACCGCTCATGACTGATAAACCTGGCATTATTGAAGAAGGAGGCTGGACAATAACTGCACGCAAAAGATTTTTCTCTAGTATGCTTATGTATGTGAGTATCAAAGTCACATCTGCGTTTGAAGTCGGCTCCACAAAACTTGCAACTAAGACATTGATCATTGTTGAGCGTGCGTACAGGATTCACTGAACTTACTTCCGTGGATACTGAGTTCTCCGATTCACTGCCAGAAGCCTGCTCCTCTTCTGTGTGCGGTTTAAAACCAGTATGCCACCTACTCATGTGAGCGTTCAGATAACGTTCAGATCCGAATACGTCTCCACAAAGATTGCATGTAAAAGATATTTCATTAGTATGCACAACCATATGACGTTCCAAATTAAATTTAGATGCGAAATTGGCTTTACAAACGTTGCATTTAAATGGTTTATCACTCTTGGGAGCACTTACGCGATCCACTGAATTTACTGCCGTGGATACTGAGTTCTGCGAATCACTGCCAAAATCCTGCTTCTCTCCTGTGTGTGTCATCATATGTCTTCCAAGAAGACCATTGTCTTCAAAGGCGGCTCCGCAATGGTTGCACTTGAAAGGTTTTCCACCGCAATGAGTGAGCATGTGCTTTTTCAAATGAGCTGGACGGCAGAATGACATCTTACACTCTTTGCAAATAAATATCCGTTTATTCTCTCTATGTGTGCGTAGATGTTCTTTCCAACAGTGCTTCCAATTAAAGGAGGCTGGACAATATCTGCAAGTAAAAAGTGGTTTACCAGGATGCCTCTTACACATGTGGGACCTTAAATTAGCTTCATTTTCGAATGCGGCTGCACAAAGAGTGCATTTAATAGATTTTAAACGAGTACGCGAACGCACACGGCGTTTCAAATTAAATTTTATTCCAAAATTGGCTTCACAAAGATTGCCTTTAAATGGTTCATCACTATTGAGCGTACTTGCGTGATTCAGTGAATTTGCTTCCGTGACTACTGAGTTCTGCGACTCACTGACAAAAACCTGCTTCTCTACTGTGTGTGTCATCATATGTCTTCCAAGAAGACCATTGTTTGCAAAGGAGGCTGCGCAGTGGTTGCACTTGTAAGGTTTTCCACCGCGATGAGTAAGCATGTGCTTTTCCAAATGAGCTGGACGGCAGAATGACATCTTACACTCTTTGCAAATAAATATCCGCTTCTTCTCTCTATGCGTGCGTAGATGTTTTTTCCAACAGTGCTTCAAATTGAAAGAGGCTGGACAATATCTGCAAGTAAAAAGTTGTTTACCAGGATGCCTCTCGCACATGTGAGACCTTAAATTAGCTTCATTTTCGAATGCGGCTGCACAAAGATTGCAATTTAAAGGTTTATAACTGTTAAGCGTACGCATAGGATTCGCCAAATTCGCCGCAGATATGGACTTCTGCGACTCCCTGCCACAAACCTGCCTCTCTCCTGTGTGCGTTGTCATATGTCTTTCAAGATGACCACTGTGTTCAAAGGAGGCAGAACAGTAGCTGCACTTGAACTTTTGTTCACTGTGATGAGTGACCGTGTGCTTTATCAATTGAGCTGAAAGGCAGAATGTCATCTTACACCTTTTGCAAACAAATATCCGTTTATTTTCTCTATGCGTCCGCTCATGATGTTCCCGGGTGATCTTCTCAAAGAAAGAGGCTGGACAATAACTGCAAGTAAAAGGTTTATAACCATCATAATTACAGAATGTCATGTTACACCTTGTGCAAACAAATGTCCGTCTATTTTGTGGTTTCTTACCAATATGCTTGCTGAGCATGTGAGACCTTAAATTAGGTTCATTTTCGAATGTAGCTGCACAAAAATTGCAATTAAAAAGTTCATCACTGATGAGCGTACGCATAGGATTTGTCAAATCTACTTCCGCAGATATAGACACCTGCGACTCCTTGCCACAAACCTGACTCTCTTCTGTGTGCGTCGTCCTAATATGTCCTAAAAGATGGTCATTGTCTGCAAAGGTGGCTGAGCAAC
Organism: Bemisia tabaci; assembly: GCF_001854935.1. Classification (NCBI taxonomy): domain Eukaryota; kingdom Metazoa; phylum Arthropoda; class Insecta; order Hemiptera; family Aleyrodidae; genus Bemisia; species Bemisia tabaci. Next base: position 96,278 of record NW_017566795.1, read on the forward strand.
GGCCGCACTTGAAAGGTTTTTCGCCGTGATGAGTAAACATGTGCTTCATCAAATGACTTGCCTGGCAGTATGACACCTTGCACCTTTTGCAAACAAATATCCGTCTATTTTCTCTATGCGTCCGCTCATGATATTGCCAATTGACCTTTACACTGAAAGATGCCGGACAATAACTGCAAGTAAAAGATCTTTTACCAGTATGCCTCCTACGCATGTGAACTTTTAAATGAACTCCACTTCCGAAAGTGGCCTCACAAAGATTGCAATTAAAGGCAGAGGAAGGACAATATTTCCCGGTGTTATGTTCCAAATTCCTGCTGGGTGGGAGGGTTCGTCGTTTGTCAAACAATGTATTATACTTCCTCAGAGCTGGGTCCCAAATATTAATTGAAAACGTTTCAACATTGCCAAACTGGTTGCGCACCCGGCCGTGTATGGCTCTCCGACTTTCCGGCGAAAAGGAATCGAAACGGTGGATTCTGTTACCGACTCTGTCCACGAAGTCCCATACACCATATTCAGATTCCACGACGAAACTATTTCTCTTGACTCCAGACGGCAGTTTACAAAGCACCACGACGCAGCTTTTTGACACGGTGTGCCCAAGCTCTTCCACTTCATCTGGGACTTCTTCCTTGCTTACGCGATAAAATCCATCTGAATTAAGTACGGTTCCTTCTGGTAAGATCGCCTCTTGACAGATTCGCTCAGCCTCGACCGACTCGTTTCCAATTCTATCGCTCGAGTTCGAAAGATTAAATAAATTGTCTTCGTCGTTCACCTCCTCTTTTATTTGACTAATTAGAGCGATAGGAAAATTTGTTTGGATCTGACCTTGTGAGCAGCTATTTCCTGGTAAACAAAGACCATCTTCGTGCCCCTGGAGACTTGGCGTGGAATCTGCCGAGTGACTGCTTAATTCCTCATTGAACTGATCTAATGGGCAAGGCTCTTGCTTCAGGAAGACTGCATGACCAGCCTCTGGATCAGCACGCGGTGGACTCGTTTCCCGATACACGTCGGAGACTTCATCTCCTGGGAACGTTGGTCGACACGTGTAGGACGGTGAGCAAATGTAAGTGTGCAGACTTAGAGTCGCAGTATCCTCCATTTCCCGGCTAGAACAAAAGAAAATTCGAACGACTGTGAACGTAGTGATATGTACAGGGTGTCCCAGTCTGTCCCAAGATTAAATTCGAATATTGAAGAAGTCGCTTCTCTGGGTCAAAAAAAGACTTTTTTTTGGAATAACTTTTATTTTTCCAAAAGCGCTTTCCCTGGGGGCCACCCCCACTACCCCCAGCCCCCACCCTCTTCGCGCTCACCCGCGCTCCATTCGGTCCCTATTATCTTGAAAACTCAAACTGAGTTTTCCCTTGTTTGGAGATCAAAAATGAAAAGAACGCTAAAAATTTCCATTTATCAATTTCCATTTATATTGGTTGATAAACATTGGCACAGTGTTAAAAAGACGAGTCATTGCGAAAGAACGCAAGACACATTTTCTCAATATTTATGCTTTCCGAATAGGTAAATATGCTTTCCTTAGTGCTGAATCTTTTTTAAAAACTTTCAAATTACATTGTGGGAAAGGATAGTATAGTTCATGCAAAAAAATTCCGATCACTCGTCGAGTATTTGGTTCATGCACAATGACTGATTAAAATTGCGTTGATCGGTTTTCCCAATTCTCTACTTCTAGTGCGAAAAATACGCGCTAATTTCTCAACTACAAGTCCTACGACTTTGTTATGGATCAATCGTACTTGTATGTTTAGCTTAGAGTGCCTGAATAGGAAGAGTAGGGGCATGTAAAAACATGGAGCTCTTAGGGTTCAATTTTCTCAACTGATTTCGCTCGCTTAAAAAAACACCCAGTGTCCGAAACATTCTTTAGGATGTATTTCAAGCTCATGAAAAAGTCCGACGAATAATTTTGATTTCCCGAGGTTCCGAAATTCGACTATCGACTTGAGCTGAAATTGTGTTTTTCATCGGTCTGGCAGGCTCTGTAAGATCCGAATGCGTGCGGTTGGAAGTCTGAAAATTGGTCTAAATGCAAAACTTTTGCCATCAATTCACGTGATTAGCACAGTTTTCCTTAAAAATCCTCCGAAAACTCTTTCTACTACTTCAATACAGCCGCATTCGCAACTATAGTCAGTCGAACTCATCGCAAATCGCGTTTTATATCGATCGAAGTGGCACGTGGGGCAAATGCGCGTCGTTAGAAATCTGAAAGTATATCTACGGATACAATTTTTTGCGTAAATGAAGGGTATCGATAAGGGCCGTTTTTGGGTCAACCCTGAAATTCCACAAAAAAAGGCGCATTTGCCGCGAAACTTCGGAGACTATCGCACAATTTCATATTTTTTTTTTTTTTAAATCCCTGGAAACCTAGTGCATTTGCTGCGTTGCCGAGATGAGGAACGCGAATTATCCCAGGATTTACTAAATTCCCTTGAAATAAAGCGTGCTTCTCGCGATATTAAGATAAAAAAAAAAAGTATCCCTTTTTCTCTATTTTAATAGTCGGAAATGGAGCGAGCAACTATTCGAACTCTGGAGTAGGAATGTGGTATCACGCGAAATTGAAGGAAAATCATAGGTTCCGCTTACTTCAAATTACTGACGCAAAAGAATATCATGCTCGCATCGATATAAAAATCGCGTATTTTCCGCGATGCTGAGGTTAAAATTGTGTTATCTATTATGTCCTCGATCAACCGACGGGATCTTTGCGTGCATGCGGCGATATTGAATGATATAACTCGTAATTTTTCAACATTCTGGGGAACTGTCAAGAAAATTGCGTATTTGCTGCGATTCTGCAGTAATGATCACGTAATTACACAACTTTCTCACAGAAACGCTGGAAAAATAATGCATTCCCCGCGATACCGAGATGAAGAGCGCGTAATTTCTCAGGCTTAAATAAATTCCTTTAAAATAACGCGTGTATCTCGTGATATTAAGAAAAAAACACGCCATTACTCACTTTAAAAGAGTCTGAAATAGAGCGCACAACTATTCGAAATCCGGAGTAGGTATGTGGTATCACGCGAAATTGAAGGAAAATCATAGGTTTCCGTACATCTCGAACTACTGACGCGTATGAATTTTATGCTCACGAGGTGAATAATGCGTAATACTTCATCATTCTTTACAAACGATAAAAAAAAGCGAGAAAATAATGGATTCTCCGCGATGACCGCGTGATTTTTCAGGTTTAAATAAATTCCCTTGAAATAACGAGTGCTTCTCGCGATATCTCACTCATTGACAGCCGGAAATGGAGCGAGCAACTATTCGAACTCCGGTGTATGTATGTGGTATCACAAGAAATTGAAGGAAAATCATAGGTTTCCGTACATCTCAAACTACTGACGCGTATGAATGTTATGCTCATGAAGTGAATAATGTGTAATTTTTCATCATTATTCAAAAACGAAAAATAATACTATGTAATAAAAAAAATAAAAAAAAAGCGAGAAAATAAAGCATTCTCCCCGATGAGCGCGTATTTGCTCAGTTTTTGATTAATGCCCTTGAAATAACGCGTGCATCTCGCGATATCTCACTCATTGACAGCCGGAAATGGAGCGAGCAACTATTCGAACTCCGGTGTAGGTAAGTGGTATCACAAGAAATTGAAGGAAAATCATAGGTTTCCGTAATCTCAAACTACTGACGCGTATGAATGTTATGCTCATGAAGTGAATAATGTGTAATTTTTCATCATAATTCAAAAACGAAAAATAATACTACGTAATAAAAAAAATAAAAAAAAAAACGAGAAAATAAAGCATTCTCAAGCATCTCAAATTACAGACGCATGGGAATATCGTGCTCTTACCGATATGAAAGTCGCGTATTTTCCGCGTGATGCTGAGATGAAAATCGTGTGAAAATGTACGTCCTTAATCAACTGCCGAAAAATTTGAGTCCATGCCTGGATATTGAATGAGATAACGCGTAATTTTTCAGCAAGTTTTTTGCTGTAAAAATCGCGTGTTTGCCGCGATCCTGCGGTGATTATCTGGTAATTCCTCAATTTTTCTCTCAATATCGCTGTAAAAATCATGAATTCTCCGCGATGAGTGCGTACTTCCTCAGGTACCAATAAATCCGCTGAAAAATCGTGTGCTTCTCACGATTTTAAGATAGAGAGACCCATTTACTCACTTTTTAATGGCCGGAAAAGGAGCGAGCAACTATTCGAACTCTGGTGTAGGTAAGTATGTGGTATCACACGAAATTGAAGGAAAATCATGGATTTCCGTCCAATTCAAATTACTGACGCGTAAGCATATCATGTTCGCATCGATATAAAAATCGAGTATTTTCCGCGATGTCGAGGTGAAAATCACATCATTTCTCTTTTTTTTAAACGACAAAATCTATGAAAAATAATGCATTCTCCGCGATACCGAGATGAAGAGCGCGACATTTCTCAGGTTTCAATGCATTCCCTTGAAATAACGCGTGCTTCTCGCGATATTAAGATAAAAAAAAGTAACCCTTTTACTCTCTTATTTTTAGTGCTCGGAAATGGAGCGAGCAACTATTCGAACTCTGGAGTAGGAATGTGGTATCACGCGAAATTCATTCTGGGCCCAGTTTCAATGGTAGATGGAACAACCTCTTAATGACGCAAATGAATATCATGATCGCATCGACCTAAAAATCGCGTACTTTCTGCGATGCTGAGGTGAAAATTGTGTTATTCTTTATTTACTCACGGTTTAACAGTCGGAGATGGAGTGAGCAACTATCCGAACTCTGGAGGAGGAATGTGGTATCACGCGAAATTGAAGGAAAATCATAGGTTTCCGTACATCTCAATCTCAAATTTATGACGCAAATGAATATCATGCTCGTATAGATCTAAAAATCGCGTATTGATGCTGAGGTGAAAATTGTGCTATTATTTATTTTCCCATGTAGTCTCGGAAGTGATTCTGTCATTTTGCGGTAGAGGCAACCTCTCATGTGGTTTCGCAGAATCAAATTTTTAACCAAGAATTTCTCCATGCTTCGAGCAACTTCCATTCGTCAGTATACGCCTACTTTTCTGCGCCGTATTAACTTCTCTGCGGTGATTCCTGCATTTTGATTACATTATTTAAAAAAAACCTTGGGTTTGAAGTAAAGTTATTCGGATATTGATTTCAACGATGCAAAATTACTTAAAAAGTTTTGTCCATAGACAGATTTTCAGTTACTTAACAGCAAGCTTTTGGGCTCTGCGCGCAACTTCGATCAGCAAAAATCGCGATTTGCATTGAATACAACCAATCCTAGTTGCGAATGTGGCTACATTGAAGGATTAAAAAGAGTTTTTTGTAGCATTTTTGAGGAAATTTTTTTACCCACGTGAATCTTTGTTAAAAGTTTAGCACATAGACAAATGTCGGACTTTTAACCGCACGCGTTCATACCTTACCGGACCTGTCTAATCGATCAAAAACATGATTACAGCTCAAGGACTTGATAATCAAATTTTTGAACCTCAGGAAATCCAAATTATTCATCAGGCTTTCTCATGAGCTTAAAACATATTTCACAAAATGTATCAGATGCATTTTTTCATAGTAAGGAGGAGACGTTGAGAAAATCAACATTTTCTGAGAGCGAAACTTTAGAGCTTACAAATTTTCTTAGATGCTTCTAGGAAACCTATATTGCAGTTCTCAATCCAGTGTACCTATCCTCTGCTTCTGCATTTAATTTGAAAGGAATTAAAGAATTAAAAAACTCACCAGTGGGTACAGGCGATAAAGAGGGGTGTTAATTATTTCGCTAAAACAGGAATTCTTCAGCCACAACCATCCTTAGGAAAAGATTGGTTCCATCAGCATTTACACTGCGCAGAAAAAGACAAAAATTTCAATACATTTTAAAAGACAAAAATGGTTACGTTTATTGGAACTTTTGAAAAATTTTCCCGCTGACATAAGATTAATTCTCATTATATTGAAAGGCATTAAGCTTATTTAATTTTACAATAAAATGATCATAATCCTATAGCCAGATGATGTTGACGCCAGATGAAATTCTTGCAAAAATGGGAGGTTAAACCGACTTTAGAGCGCTATTTGCACAATGAAAATAAGTCATCACTTGGCTTTCTATTGTTGCCGATCAAAATTGGGAGGCAGCTCTAATTTTGATCCGACTTTTTGAACAACATAAAATGCGGACAGAGGATCAAAATAATGTCTTTTGATAGTCTATTCAAGGTTTATGTTCATCAGAAAGTAGAGACACCTCTTAAGTAGTTTCGATTGGCAAAAATCCACATAAGCATTAATGCCCCGTTTTAAAGAGCTCTTTGTGATTGCGGAGACAGATTTTAGGAAACACATAGAGGTGAAATAGGGAGGATTTGCTGGATGACTATGAATGATGGTACGAGCTAGTTATGTATTCGATTCTTGTGAATGTGATTTCAAACGTTTTCGTAAATGACTAGCTTTTATAATTTTAAAATCCCATGGATTGATTGTTTGGTTTCAGGCTAATCATTGCATTCTTTTGTCGATTGTTCATCTTGGAGGTTAAGTTTGCTTGTTGGGGCAAGTTTCAATTTTTGAGTTATCGAGACAACAGTGTTGTTCCATGGTGTCACCACTAAATGTGTCTATCGTTAGAAATTTTCTCATTTTCACCTTTTCCTACTTAAATCCTAAAATTTTTGTTTAAGGTTATGTTCTATTGTTTTGAACCAAACGATACATCGCACCACTATCGAATTGATCTATTTGGGGGATTAGTACATACTAGCGTTAAATGGTGAGAAAAAATAAGCAACTAATGTACACTGGATGAATCATGCAGAACAGGATCTCCAGGTTAATGCTTTTTCGCCTAAGAAGTATATGTTGATAGATTTAGCGTCTTGCTATACAGCGCAACTAGTCACTGAGAGACGCGGGTCTTGCACTTGCCAAGAATGCAAGATGCTAGGATAGGATTTAGTGAAAGAGATGGAATTAACTTACTACTGTTTTAGAATATCAGCTGGAATACAATCATCACAAAAATTAAAATTCAATTGAGAAAACACTGCCAATTGAATGTCATGCTAAAAGCTTCACTGAATCACTGATAAGGGGCCGGCAAACGCAAATTCGGTGGGGAAATTCTGGGACAAGAACCTCTACTTTGGGGCTGAAAATTCTTGATGGCCATTTCACAAGATAAATGCGTAATATGGAGAATTAGCTGAGAATAATCGCGCGAGTAATATAATGAGCGTTATCAAGTTAACATAACCTCAAAATATGTCCCCTTTGGAGGAGGGATTCTGAGATTCCCGCTTTAAATACGAAAACAAGGCGCCAAATTTGAAATGACGCTCTTTTTTTACAGGAGCGCAAAACAGAGACGTCGCAAATAAAACTGACAATGATCACTACTTTCCTGATCTCTTTATCATATGTAATTGTATTTTGATTTTTCTAGGTTCATATCATTGCACTACTGTATGTATTTTTAGCAGTCGTAAATGCATAGTTGAAGTGCACTCCAGCGCTCCATGCACGCTCGCTGGCCTTTTCGATTTCCGTTTTCCGTTAACATTTTTGCAGTCATGAATGCATAGCTTAAGTGCGCTCCAGCTAGAAGTGTGCATAGCAAATGGGTAATTTTTATAGGAGGATTACAAATAAATATATGGTTAGAAATGGAAACAAAAGAATATGAACTATGCAAAACGATTATCTGGATATCGGAACTTGGCTGTTTTTAAAACGCCTTCAAATGCGCCGTGATACCTCACGCATTCCGGAGAATTCAAATAGTTGTATCATTGCGCCTTAGAAATGTGACGGAAGATTACAATTGAAACAGCCTTCATGCACGCTGGCCTTTTCGATCTCCGTTAACATTTTTGCAGTCATGAATGCATAGGTGAAGTGCGCTCCAGCTAGAATTGTATTTAGCAAATGGATGGTTTTTATACGAGGATTAAAAATAAATAAGTGGTATGGAATTTAACAAAAGAATATGAACTATGCAAAACGATAATCCGGGTATCGGAACTTGGCTGTTTTGAAAACGCCTTCAAATAAGGCGTGATACCTCACGCATTCCGGGGAGTTCAAATAGTTGTATCATTGCGCCTTAGGAATGCGACGGAAGTTTACAATTGAAATAGCCTTCATACACGTTGGCTTTGTCGATTTCCTTTGAAATTTTAGTATAAATGTGTTGTTTGAATTTACGACCCTCTTCTTTGGCATAGATTCATCACTCATGCACTAACATCAACTCAAGGGCCCTAACCTGCATTCTAAATTACTTGACGCCTTCTCAAGTTGCATTCGTGACAATAATGTATGAAATCTTGTGTTTTTATCTCATCCACTCACACAATTTCAACTGTGATAATTAGTTTAAAACACTCACTTTCCATAAAAATGGGTGAAATGTGAGATTTTTCATCACGCATCTTACAAATAAAACGGTCATGACTGGAATTGGACGCTTTTTGTAGAATTGCTCATTTCTCAATTACATAGTCAAAGCTTAAATCAGACTTATAGTCAGTTCTCTCTTAAAAAAAAAAAAAAAAAAAAAAAAAAAAAAAAAAAAAAAAAAAATTGGGCTGATTTAAGTGGATGCTGTCAAATTATTTTTTTCTTTGTAAAATGAGAAGAAAATAAAAATTTATAAGAAGTGCAAAAAATAGTCCAATAGCCCAGGGTGGCTCGGGGCTCCTTTATTACTTCTTTCCGAAATTCCAAAATGGATAGGCAATGAAAACCCGGTTTTCAAAACTTCCGGATAGAGAACCTTCCTTTGAAATTATTTTTGCGCAAGAGTCCAACACGCCCACCCCTCTGCCCCCCCTGCCGGCAAATTTTCAGCATTGGCTCTCATAGGGCACATTACTCGATTTAATTTATAATTGCATTATAGTTACTAATTTTTCTGGCATACAATTGAGACGAAAAAAAGAAGGCTTATCGAATATCGAAACTTCACGGATTTATGATGATAAACTGATTGCTTTATCAATTATTCACTTATTCATTTGTTGTGGGCATGTTTGAAAGTTCGATTGGGGAACAGTGGTCCATTTTTCAGAAAAATTAAAAAATTCAGAAACTTAAAAAAAAAAAAACTGGAATTTTAGAAACTTTCAAGCATAAAGTATGCAACCAAACTTAAAATTTTGAAAAAAAAAGTGATTTTAACACTGATTAACAGCTAACTGAAAAAAGGTGGCTCACTGTGTTCGTACACTTCCAGTCTCTGTTCAATTTGATATACGTATGATTCGGCGATGTAATGGTATAGTGAGGACATTTTCCGAAATTTCTTTTTAATTCCATTCATTCGAAGTACTCAGGCCTACTCATATTTGAAACACTAAATACAAAAAGGGCACATGCCCAGAAAACCAAATTGTTCAGGAGACACAAAAAACTGTTTATTTCGTGGTAGATATTTTTTGGTAGATTTGCGCCGGTATTTTTAAACATAACGACTTTCCAAAAAATATCTACCACTAAATAAACAGCTTTTTGTGTCTCCTGAACAATTTGGTTTTCTGGACATGTGCCCTTTTTGTATTTAGTGATTCAGTTGATAGGAAATCTTTTTTACAAACGAAAGATAAAAGATAATAAATTCTGGAAAACTTGTCAACTTTGGGACTGATGAGGATTTGCGTTGACTTGCAAAAAGAGAAAAACGGTACAGATCGAAATTGGAGATTTTCTTGGTTTCCCTTCTTTCCAAGAAAGGTTTTCAGTACATACCGCATCATTTTGAAATTATCTTGTATTCAATGTCCTCCCAGGGTGGTCTTCCGGCATGGATGTTGACTGGGAATCCAGACATGCAGCTTCGTACCGCGGACCCCCGTGAGTATAAGAAAATTATCAACACCTCGTCACCTTCCAGGCAAAGTATCACAAGCGCCATGCGACGTTTAAAAATTTCCGCCGCCATTTTATTTTTTTACAGAGAAATTGTTCAACGAAGCTGTCCGAAAATTTCACTGAATTTTCTTTGTGCTGCTGGTAAAATTTAGTGAAATTTCCAAACAGATTCAACCAACAATTTCTCAGTAAAGAAATAAAATGGCGGCGGAAATTTTTAAACGTCGCATGGCGCTTGTGATACTTTGCCTGGAAGGTCCCTGGGTGGGACAGGGTTACCTGTCATAATATGATCTGTCAATAAATAAAAGAGTTTGATGAGGCCTTTACGTAAAGATAAATGAATAAATAAAAATAAATATATGGATAAATAAATGGCTGAATAAATAAATAAATAAATAAATAGATAAATAAATAAATAAATAAATAAATAAATAAATAAATAAGAATGAGAGAAAGAGAGGACGAAAAAAATTGCTTTTCACCCCAAAAGTAGCTCTCACAAACGAGAAGATGCAATTTTATCACAATTTTTTTCCACTTCCTTGCGAGAATGTTGCCCCTCTTAGTAAAGAATATGGCTAAAAAGCGACACTACGTATCTCAATTACGGTATTTCAGAATCTCTGCTCCTCGTTTGTTTAATTTTTCGAGGAGAAGCAAGTCAATTTAATAGCATGAAATTTATACAGAAAATTCTACTGACGAAGACAAAAAATCAAGAGAGTTTTTGAGAAATTACGTTGACTAGTTTTCGGAGGAAAAAATAAAGTATAACTGAAAGCCTACAATGTCGCAAACGGAGATACGTGGTTTCTTGATCAAGGCATCATTTTTTTTTTTTTTTTTTTTTTTTTTTTTTTTTTTTTTTTTTTTTTTTTTTTTTTTTTTGAACAATGCATTTTTCAAATTTAAGGTTGCATTTTAGGTCATTTGATTCGGTTTTTCATTTTGGTGATAAGATCTCATTCTTGATACTACCTGCTATTTCCTTTTGCACAGCTTTTCTGAGTTTCGTGGACAGGTGGTTCCGGGTTCTATTTGAGAAAATTACACCTTTACTCTACGGCAAAGGAGGCCCTATTTTCATGGTCCAGGTAACTTCTGCATACTTACAATGTGTAAACAAAATTTGTGACGATTTGAAATTCCATAGTCGCTTTTTTTATATCGTCTTTATTTGTCAACGAACACACGGCCTCTTCCTTAATACCTTGTACCAAGAGTACACTCTGTTTTTAAAACATTTTTAAATAAGTTTGTTTGGTTTTTCTTTGTGATCGACCATAAAAAGAGAACCGTGGTAAAAAAAAAAAACTCGACGAGTCCCATAAGTTCGGACGAAAAATCTTTAAAAATTTCAAACCAGTTCGGAATTATAATGGTTTGATGCAGTGGCGATTCTTAAAAGTTGGCAACGGTTTTTTTCCTCCTTTGAAATCCATTAAAAATATCGATTTCAGGTGCGTCAAGCTGCTTCACCAAGATTCGATTGTTTTACATACAATTAAATGGAGGAAAAACACTGTTGCCAACTTCCAATAATCGCCACTGGTTTCAAATTTTCAATTCAGAGTAGATATTGGAGACAAATAGCCACTCTAAATGTCAATTTATCAGTCGACTTAAGTCAATCGACTAAAGTTTTCCTAGGAAATTACGGTCCCTCTCCCCTCGAGCAGTCGTATGCATTCGCATTTTTTGCGGAAATGAGAGGGTGAAAAGAGAGATGTAAAAAGTAATCTTGAGAATTTCCCGAAAATTAAATTTTCAATTGTTACGTATGGACAATATTTCTATAATAAATTCATTGAAAATCCATTTCACTTGACTATTCTCTTATCATGTGAACAGAGTAGATTAGCAAGTTGGCAACACTGCGTTAACACTCCATTTAAATCCAATAAAAATATCGATTTTAGGCAACGTGCCTCACCAAGAATTCAGCGGCGTTGCGTGCTTTGCGATGAATCGATTGCCACCTAAACGTATGGAAAAGGATCGATAGACGGGATGTTCGCAACGAGCACCTAATAATCGATTATTTACCACAGCTTCAAATGAGGAAATATCGATAATCTATCATTCACGCCTAGCCACTGCAAAAATCGATTATTTTACATACATTTAAATGGAGGAAAAATAGCGTTGCCAGCTTGAAAAATTCCCACTGCATGTGAACCGTGTGTTTTTTGGCAAAAGTCTAAGTTCCAAAATCTAATTTAACAGGTCGAGAATGAGTACGGGAATTACTTCCAATGCGACCAGGGATATTTACGATGGTTGTCGGAGAAGATGTCGAGTTATGTGGGTAAAAATGCCGTCTTGTACACGACGGATCCAGCGAGTGACAGCGCCTTCAAGTGCGGCCCCGCTCCAGGCGCCCTGGCCACAGTCGATTTCGGCGCCGGAAGTAAGTTCGATTCTCGATAATTCCCCATTTGACGCTATGGTAGACAATCAATTATTAAAGGGTGCGTTGCTAACACCCTGCCCATCGATCATTTTCCGCAGGTTTAAATGGTAGATCAATCGATATATCGCAATGTACGCCTCGCCTTTGATTCTTAAACAGTGGCGTGAATTGCATAAATCAATTGTTGTGCCATTTAAACCTATGGTAAAGAATCGATTATTAAGGTGTTTGTTGCTAACACCCTGTACATCGATCATTTTCCGCAGGTTTAAATGGCAGATCAATCGATATATCGCAATGTACGCCTCGTCTTTGATTCTTAGCCTACCAGTTGATCAGCATTCAAACCATTCTTCATGGTTGTAAAACGATTGGAATAAGCAGGTTGCCGCGGTCAACTTGGAGCTGTAGAATTGGTCGAAATCTTATCAAAACTTTCAGGGCCGGATTTACCTACTTGCCGCCAGTGGGCCGCTAGTATTTTGCCGCCCATACGCCATCTTGGATTTTTAAATTTTAAAATTTTGAATGAAAATTCAACCTCTACGTGAAAAATATCCATTACCACCAAGTCTCCCCAAAATGAACAGAAAAGGTGCCGAGATAGCATTTTAGATCACATCCACCATCTTGAATTTTTGAATAATGAAAATCTGAGTTGAAATTTAGGTTTTCCGTCTAAAAATGCCACCTGGCACCGAGTTTTAAAGAAATCGAGCGAACAGGAGTTGCAGATCGTACGACAAACGCTACCAGTCAATTTGCCTACGTTAGTGCGCCTTCAATTTCGTCTGACACTGTGCAATACTTCCGAGGTGGAATAGTTGCTCGGAGCGCCTTTAAGAGTATTCCCTCGACTTGATGGCAGAAGATCACGACTGCCGCCGACATTACACCCCAGAACGTGTGGATTTACACATTTTCTCATCATCGACGGAGAGATGAAATACATCCATAACTCAATTTGCAACTTTTCCACTGCTTACTTTGAACGGGTAAACGAACATGAACACTTAAAATCTGCCGTAATTTTTCCGAGATATGACAAAAAGCATTATTTGAATGTGCTGCTAGCAAGCTGATAATAACAATGACTGTTGAATTTGAATGTTTCATTTCAGTCTAATGTCTAAAGATTATGCTTAAATTAAACGGGAGAATAAGAAGTGGTAGGTAGGAATCCTCGAACAAACAAAAACAGACCCGAAATGTTATAACTCTGGACGTAAATGGGCCCGAAGAGGTAATAAGACACCGAAACGTACAAAATGACAATTACTGTTATTGTCAGCTCGCAAGCAGCATAATCAAATAATGAATTTTGTCACGTCTCGGAAAAATCACGGCAGATTTTAAAGTGTTCATATTCGTTTACTCATTCAAAATAGGCAGAGGAAAAGTTGCAACGTCGTGAATTGAGGTGTAGATATTTTTTATCTCACCATTAGTGATGAAAAAATGTGTAACTACTGCGCACGAGTTAGGGTGTAATCTCAGCGGCAATCGTGATCTTCCGCCATCAAGTCGAGGCGGTACTCTTGAAGGCGCTCTGAGCAACTATACCACCTCGGAAGTATTGCACAGTATCAGACGGAGTTGAAGGCGCACTAACTTATGTAAATTCACTGGCATTTGTAGGGTCCTATAGGTCGTGCGATATGAGACTCCTGTTGGAAATGGAATAAGAAATAAATACATGAATAATTTAAAAAAAAAAACAAACAAACAAACAAAACAAACAGATTCATTTCATAACGGTTGAAGAGCGAGCCGACATCGAGGTTTAAGTTAGCTGATAGTACATCGATTTGAAACTGAACTTAAAAAGGATACACACCTCGATTGAAAAGTCGGATAATTTCGAAGGCACCAAGATAGCATTCTCGGCCACATCTGCTATCTCCGACTTTTGAATTTTAAAATTTTGAATGAAAATTCGACCTCACGTGAAAAACATCTATTGCCACCAAGTCTCACAAAGAAGAAACAATCAGGTGCCGAGTAGCATTTTAGACCACATCCACCATCTTGAATTTTTGAATTATTAAAATTTGAGCTAGAATTGGCTCCATTTCCACAGCCCCCCCACATTCGAATCTTAAACCAAAAATTATATCATAATTTTGTGCTAATTTTGTGCTATTTTGTGCCGCAAATTAAAAATTTTGTGCTGCAAAATTAAGGGGGGAAACGCTCCTCAAAATTGGGGGGGCTGTAGAAACGGTAGCCCCCCCACTTTCGAATTTTCGAAAAAAAAGAATGCCATAATTTTGTGCTAATTTTGTGCNACCCGCTAGAATTCAGGTTTTCCGTCAAAAATGCCACCTGGCACCGAGTTTTAAAGAAATCGAGCGAACAGGAGTTGAAGATCGTACGATAAACGCTACCAGTCAATTTGCCTACGTTAGTGCGCCTTCAATTTCGTCTGATACTGTGCAATACTTCCGAGGTGGTATAGTTGCTCAGAGCGCCTTCAAGAGTTTCGCCTCGACTTGATGGCAGAAGATCACGATTGCCGCCGTCAATACACTCCTGGACGTTTCTTGAAACTCCGTACTAGGTGGCATTTTTTGACGGAAACCTTGAATTCCAATTCAAATGTTCATAATTTAAAAATCCATTATACCGGATGCGGCCTAAAATGCTATCTCGGAGCCTGCTTGATTCATTTTTGTGAGACTTGGTGGCAGTGGATGTCTTTCACGTAGAGGTCGAATTTTCAGTCAAAGTTTTGAATTTCAAAGCTCCAAGATGGCAGAAGTGGCTTAGAGTGATATCTTGGCACCTTCAAAATTATCAAAAATTGGTAGGTAGCTGTCTTAAAAAGGAATCGTCATCAAAAATCTCGGAAAACAATTGAACTTTTGAATGACTGTCAAAAAGTAAACATATTTCATTCTCTCTGAAATATTTTAATGAAACGTCATTATGAGCCGTAAATTCTTAACAATTTCCAAAAATCACCACACATTTTTTGGCTTAAAATCATCAATTTTAGTCTGAAGTAATTATTGCAATTTTGAAATCGTCGCTTACTTTCTTACTCCCCGCGTTTAAGTCTCCAGAGATGTACATAATGACACTAATTCTGCTACACGCATAGGCGGACATGCTTGAACTTATAGGAGTAACAAAGCTACCTGGACAAGTTGCATTGATAATATAGATGAGTAACTTCGCGGGTAAGCGGGCTGATTATTGAAATCTATAGACAAAGCTATAGACAAAGAAGACATAGGGAAAAAAGAGCGATCCCATTGGTTGAAATGGGTGATTGTAGTAGACCAAGGGAGAAAATGATGAACTGACTATACCATCCCTCTTGAATTGCCGTTGATTAGTCTATTACTCAATTCATTTGTCCATTTTACCCACCCGCTTCCACTCATATAAACGCCTCATATTCCCGTTGTCTTTTTGTTTGTAGCTTTGTTTATCAATTTCAATAATCAGCCCGCTTAAGTTTGTCTTTATCACCAAAAACTTGGAATTGGCGGCTTTCATACCTGGACGGTAAGGTAATTGGATAGCTCTACCCACATACTGATTATTTGAATTGGTAGACAAAGAAGACATAGGGAAAATGAAGCGATCCCATTGGTTGAAACGGATGATTGTTACAGACTAAGGAGGAAAATGATGGACTAACAATAAAGTCCCACGTAAGTTCCCGTTCGTTACTTGTCTCTTTTTACATCGCAACCACCTGCGCGCTTCCACCAACAGGGTCGCTACATTTTCCCTTTGTCCTCTTTATGTATCGTAGGCGTATTCAATTATTAAAATAATCGATTGATCGATAATTGGTAATCGGTAATCAAAACATGTAGCTAATCGGTCAAGAGATAATTCGACAGTGGAATAATCGATTAATCGATAGTCGACACTTAATCGATTAATCGCTAATTGACAATCGATTAATCGATTATAATCGATAAGCGACAGTTAATAGCTTTTTCGAAAAGTGCTAAAAATGGCTAATTTGACAACTAAACTCGTTTGAATCATTATTTGGAGCTAGGACACGTTCTTCAACATAACCTCAAGGTGATGATTAATCTTAAACTAACAATCGAATAGACAATTAATGGGATAACTGTAAATCGATTACTGTAACCGATTATTATGCGCTCGATGAATTATTATGAATCGATAATCGGAACATGCCTAGTGTATGGTTCATCTATCTATTCTAATAATGATTTCGCAGGGGACTGATTTTAAAATCAATAAACATAGCGATAGACAAAGTAGACATAGGGGGTATGGAGCGATCATTTTGGTCGAAACGGGTGGTTGCTATAGACTAAGGGGAGAAATGATGGACTGACTAGCCCCTTCTCATTCGTTTTGAAACATCAATTAAAATCATCAAATGAACGTGCCAGCGGGGGAGGAGTGACACGTTTACTGGTGTTGAACACATTTTTTGGGAAAGCCCTGTCAACACTACTAGCAGAAGTTCACGGAACTTTGCGCGAAAATTAAGTTTCGTAAACCTATCTCTGTGTGGACAAGGCCTTTCATTCATAAGAAATGAACGAACAAATTATGAAAGAACAAACATAAATGTGGATTAATGATTCTAACTTCCGCCGCCGCGCCTCGCAGACCGCACTGTGTTTGATACAATGCGTGAAGTATTCACGCAGTCTTGAAGGTGCTATGCATCTCACGCTGATCGCACTGTGTTTGCCGCAATGCGTGAAGTGCTCGCGCATTCTTGTAGGCGCTATCCGTTTCACGCTGTCAGCCATGACCGCACTGTGTTTGATGCAATGCGTGAAGTTTTCAAACAGTCTTGTAGGCGCTGATATGTGTTACATGCCGATCGCGCCGCGCCGAGGGCTTCTCCTTTTCATCTCAAGTCCTCGTCATCATTTCTCTCTAGGTGTGTCGCGCCGTTCCAGGCCAAATTGCGTGTTTGGTTTCCCTCTTAACTCGACTAATTAAAGGTGCTTTCTCTTGTATCACTGAAAGACGACAAACGTAGGAATTACTATACAGGGTGTTTCAGACCACCCGTACCAGGCCTTTTTCTCGGTTGTTTCAGGTCGTACGAAGTCGGGGACCGCGGGGTTGAATAGAGAATTGACCCCAAGGAATCCGAATTTCGTGGTCCGGAAACCCTCCCCCACCCCCCTTAGGGGATAAAGGGGGGGGGGGTCACGATGCTAAAAGTCACGGTTCCCGACCGAATTGCGGATCAATCGCATCAGAATTGAGAAGCACGGAAAATTTCACGTGAAATTGACCCCTAAAAATCCATAATCGGCCCAAAAATGACCCCCTAAAGAGGGGGACAGTACCCCCCTCCATAATTTCTCTTTGATCTCAAAATTGACGTAGATTCTCCAGAAAAAGGTGGTTTCCGAGGTAATCGACCCCGAGAAATCCAAATTTCATGGTCCTGAAGCTCCTCCATCCTCCCTTAGGGGGTAAACGGGGGGACCAATTTTAAAAATCGGGGCACCTTTCCAAATCGCAAATTGATTGCATCCAAATTGAGGAGCAGAACACATTTGCATCTTAAGTGACCCCCAAGAGTTCTATTGACCCCCTGAACGACAGAAAGTAACCCCCTGAGGAGGGAGGCTTCGCCCCCTCCAAAATTTTCTCAAGATTCTTCTTTGGTCGCAAAATTGACGTCGATTCTCCAGAAAAAGACGGTTTCTTCCCAAAAGAGCGGGTAGCGGAGCTTAGGGACCATGAAATTCAGAGTCTTCGGGATCGATTACCTGGAAAACCGTCTTTTTCTGGAGAATCCAAAGCGCGACATGTCGGTTAATACTGAACGTAGTGAGTCGCAGGAGTTTCTGTTTCGGCAGATCTTATTATTTTTAACTGAACTACAAGGATCAAGCATCAAAACAAGATGCTGAGACCAACGCAACTGACCAATTGGTTGGCGCGATATCTCGGTTAATATTGTGCGAAGGAAGTTGCTGTTTGCACTGAAAAAAAATTCTCGGCGTTTTTACCAAGGTCCGTTGGTACCTTTAGCATCTCACTTATTTCACCAATTATTGGTAATTTTACTAAGACAGACTGATAAGCTTACCTAAAAACCGGTATTTTTACTGTTTTTTCAGGTAAGAATACCACTTTTATTGGTAATCAATTCCCGGTAACTTATTTGCCATTTTATCTCGGTAATTCTACCACAGTCGATAAAGAAATTGGCGTTTTTACCAAGATCTAGTAAAATTACCAAGAAAGTTCAATAATTTTACCGAGATTTCTCGGTAAAATTACCAATTCCATAATTGGAAATTTTACCAAGAAAAAACTGGGATCAAATAGAACCCTGAATTATTGGCAATTTTACCTTTTTTCTTAGTAAATACACCGAGATTTTTTTTTTTCAGTGTGGGCAGATCATTATTTTAGCTAATACAAGAATCTAGCATCGAAACAAAGTCCTGAGACCGGCTCAACTGACCCATTGGCTGCGTCTTTCGTGTATGATAGACTCATTCGTGACCTTTCTTTTTCATCGTCTATTTGATTTTTCGTCCTCCTGATGTGCAACCTTTAACCTTCTGCATCGACTCTCCGCAGATGACGTAGATGCTATCTTCGACTTCATGAGCTACCGAAACAAAGGAGGACCGTTGGTCAACTCGGAATGCTACTCGGGGTGGTTGACGCACTGGACAGAACATTTCGGTGGGGAGGCGACAGGAGCAGTCGTGAAAACCATGATAGACATCCTGAAACGGAACGCGTCGCTCAGTATTTACATGATCCACGGCGGAACCAACTTCGGATTTACATCAGGTTCGAACCCCCAGGAAACTTTACTCGAAGGGATAGGAACATTGGCGGACCCAGCAAAGTGGCAACATTGTTTTCTCCATTTAAACCTATGGAAATGTATCGATTCTTGGAGAGGCCATGTGCTCCGACCATAGGCGTAGCTAGGAGGGTCCTGGGGGGCCTGCCCCCCCCCCAGAAATCTCGTGCCCCCCCCCCC
>NW_017566795.1:115618-137248 GCF_001854935.1 Bemisia tabaci
CCCCCCCCCCCCCCAGAGAAATTTCCTAGCTACGCCCCTGGCTCCGACAAGAATCGATCTTTTAACATAGGTTTAAATGGAGGGAGTCAAGTGTTGCCAAATTGCTGGATCCGCCTTTGGAAAGGAACGCCGCTTCCCTCTGTATACTTACATGAAATATAATAAAATACATAATTGAAAAAAAAAAAAAAAAAATCTATGTCTTAAAAACAGAACCAGGGTGTGAAAGTAGTTGGATGGATTTCAGAATCAGGGTGACTGCCTGATCTATATTATAGAAATTCTAGNAAAAAAAAAAAAAAAAAAAAAAAAAAACCAGAAAACCAAATTATACATCGGTGGCTAATAAAGTGGAAATCCACATATCTCGAATGCGGTTGACAAAATATCTGCTCCTATGTTATTTTTTCGAAAAGAAACAAGACGACTATATAACTTGAAATTTCTGGAAAATATTCTGCTGAAAAAGAAGAAAAATCAAGGAAGTTTTCAAGAAATTAAGTTGACTATACGAATTGACGTCTATCACCACTGTATCTCGTGCTAATAGTTAGACTACATTTTGCAATAAGGAACTACAATTTCTGGCTTAGTTTGAAAACAACATATGTACCATTAGTTTCCCGATACCTACTGCAGTAAGGGAAAACGCCGTATGAGCCTTCAGACGTAGGCAAATTTCCCACGATAAAATACGAGTTACTTATCTGGATTACGTGAGACTATTTTCCTTCTAATTGAATATTGTCGAGGAATCGATCTAAAGCATCTTAAAATTTCAAAAAAAAATAGTCATAACTTTCTTGGGAAATACATGATTTATCGGGAACAAATTGGCAATGTCCGAATGTTCTTACGGCGATTTTTCTTGGCATTGCAGTATAGACATAAGTATTTTTCCGGATGAGCTAGACATTGTGTTTCCTAATATTGCAAAATGTAATTTCCAATTTATGGTCCAATTGGACCACATTTTGCAATTTGGAACTATTAATTCTAGCCCGGTTTAAAAACGACGTATGAGCCATTAGTTTCTCTATGCACATAAGTGTTTTTCCAGAAGAGCCAGAATTTATAGGTCCAAATTGCAAAATGCAGTCCGATTCTTCTTTCTCAGTTTTATCAATCACGGGCGTGGGGCCGTGGGTGCGAGTTGCACTTTTATACTGCCGTGCCAAGAAAGAACGTCGTATGAGCCTTCAGGCGTTGCCATGTTGCCTTCAGTAAAACAACAATTTACGGAAAATTTTGAATGATATTCTTCCGAAATGATGAGGCAAGTTTGTTGACAATTTAATCTGAAACATGAAGAAGTTTTAAAGGAAAATTTTTCGTAACATTCCGCAAAAAAGGACATTTTATTAAAGGAATTTTGGGAACTCTCGAACGTTCATACGGCGTTTTTCCTTAGCACGGCAGTATACAGGGTGATCCAAAAGTCCCTTCCACCCCCTCTAACTTTTTACCTAATTGAGGTAAAGATTTGAAACTTGGGGGATATTCCTAGGTCAAAGAGAGCTACTTTTTGGCCCCCCTAAAATTTTCAAGGGGGCCCCCCTTGGGGGGGCAACGGCCCCCAACTTTTAATTTTCAAATGGGAAGACCCCCTTTGTGATAGCTCGTTCGAAAGAGCATAAAAAAAGAAAACTTTTCGCGCAAACCCGAAGTCAATATCTCAAACCGTTTCAAAATGGCGGCCGGTTAAAGTTCAAAATGGCCGAAAATTCACACCGGTTATTTGTCGATGGATTTGCGCGAAAATCGGTATGTAGCGGTATTTGGACACGAGAAAAACGAATTTGACGTTAGATTTTCAAAAAAACCGAAATTTCCAAAATGGCCGCCGGTTAAAGTTCAAAATGACCAAAATTTGATTTTTTTTAATTCTAAGTCCAAATTTGTTTATCTAATGCCAAAATACTCTCAAATTGCAAGTTTTAGGCAAATCCATCAGTAAAAAACCGAGGTGACAATTTTCGGCCATTTTGAACTTTAACCGGCCGCCATTTTGAAACGGTTTGAGATATTGACTTCGGGTTTGCGCGAAAAGTTTTCTTTTTTTATGCTCTTTCGAACGAGCTATCACAAAGGGGGTCTTCCCATTTGAAAATTAAAAGTTGGGGGCCGTTGCCCCCCCAAGGGGGGCCCCCTTGAAAATTTTAGGGGGGCCAAAAAGTAGCTCTCTTTGACCTAGGAATATCCCCCAAGTTTCAAATCTTTACCTCAATTAGGTAAAAAGTTAGAGGGGGTGGAAGGGACTTTTGGATCACCCTGTACTATATCGCCGTGGACGATGAAGTAAATCATAGTCTTAGTTGACAATATTCCCGTAGATAGTGGATCAACGCACACAGTGGACGCAGTGGATCGGATATTTGAATGAGTCCGATGATTTCTTGTTAACGTATACAGAATTCTACCATCATTTTGTATGAGCGAAAAAAATTATTATGATTCTAGGTGCAAACGGTCTTCCATATAAACCTGATATAACATCCTATGACTATGATGCGCCAATTGACGAGGCAGGAGATCTCACGACAAAATATTTTGCGATACGAAGTGCCCTCCAAAAAGTAAGTGAGATTTTCTGCTGTGGCAATAAACGTACAAACGCACACCAAAAGTCATGAACAGAAATTAGTGCGATGAATTCATTCCATTTCAAAACTTGAAATTAAAAAAATACATTTATAAATACTGAAATACGATTGGGATTGAAAAGTGAAGACCTGGGGCTGATCATTTTAAAGTCATCGAGATGAAAAGATTGATTCCAAACTCACATTTAAATCAATTAATCACAGCATCACTGAGATTGATTGGTTTTCCTTCTTTCCAGTGAACAGACACACGCGAAACAATTTAATTAATTTTTGCGCCTATTTTGTCGTTTTACGGACAAAGGAACGTAACTCCATTCCAAGGTTGCAAAATTGACTTAAAAATTTCAAATTTTTAAATGAATGAACCAGTGCAATTTCACCCCAATTTTTTTCTGATTTTTGCATGGAATCAAAGGAAAAATCAGTGAAATTATTAGTTAGAAATGCCTATGATTCTCCTAATTAAAATGACATTTGCGAATGGAAATTTGGCAACATTGAAATATATTTACGCTCTCTCGTGAGGGAAACGACAATTTCTCACAATTCACGTTAGGAAGAGAGAGAGAGGGCTGGAGGAGATGAGTGTCCCTGTTAATCGTGAGAACAGTCCAGCTTCACAATCTCTCAGGAGAATTTCGATTGAAATTGCTTGGCATTTGGCAATTGAAAAGCAACTGCCCCAATTATCGCCGAGGAAAAAAATCTAGTATAGAGCAAGGAAGTTAATTTTGCACTAATGTGATAGACGTTTTGAACAGGATATAATTTTTGGATATAAGGCACAGCTAAATCATTGAGTACATGTAGTCGTAATATGATGAAGTGAGCTGGGGTCATGTTCTAGTCGACGAATTCCGAGCCCGGTGTACGCCGAAGTTCGGTCACCTTTTCGATCCAAAATGGCATCGTATAAAACATAGTGATTCATAACCTCTTTCTTTACGGATGACCTGCTATCGCCGGCCGGGAACCCGTGTATCGAAAGCAATCGATTATATGTATCGAAATGGTGACCCGGCGCCGCTGAGGGGTCATGGAATTTGGAATTCGGTGACTGGAAAATGCTTAAAAGTGGCGCCAGCTCCTCCACTTTTATTATAACTCTACGCACTCTATTTTTTTTTTTTTTTTTTTTTTTTTTTTTTTTAAATACAACAGAACTACAAAAGTATTAACCGTTTGCGCACGCTATGAACTAATGCAATCTTAAAGAGTTGCATTCAATATCTATTACTCTAAAATTGCAATAGGGTAACGGGTAACGCCTGAAGCGCTTCGAGAGACTGGACCACATACCGGTCGGGGGGCACAGCCCCCTAGTTCACGAAAAGCCTTACAACTTTTTAGCATACCATCAAATTTCGCTGGTTTCGATCACGTTTTCATTTCGATTTTCTTCTCCCCATCAAAGAAACGATGGAAAACCATTTCAACGGTGCAACTCCCAAACCTCGTGTCTCGATTTACGACTTTGCAGACTTCTGTCATAAATTCATTTTTCAAGTGGAAAACTACTTACTAAGAGTCCTGCCGAGATATCTTTCGTTTTCTGAGGAAAATTCCGTGGAAACTTCGAGGGATGATGTTGATTTATCTTCATTCAGAAAAATAAAATTGGAGCGGAGATTTTATGACATCGCAAAGGAGATGCGTGGTTCGGGAGTTCCGCCGTAGATTTGGATCAGGATATGCTTTTTTCATTCTCCTTAATTCTCTTCATTTGTTGATTGTTAGCACAAAGATTCTTACAACTTGGACTTCGATTACGCAAGGGAAAAGACGCCGATGAATTACCCGAAAAAAGCTTATGGTTCCGTCAAACTTTCCGCTGTTGTGTCAATTTTTAACGCACCTGATATCTATGACGATGAGCCAGTTTACGAGAAAATCCCTCAGAGCTTTGAGACGTTGGAAATATATTCAGGTTATGTGCTGTATGAAACGTACATTCCAAAAAAATTCCCTGACTTCGCTTCTTTGTCGAATTTAAAAATTCGAGACAGAGCAATTGTTTATTTGGATGAGGTAAGTGTTCATTCTTACGTATGACATTAGGTATAACTTTAGTTGTAGCGTGCACAGGTTAGATTTAGGTAACACCGAACTCGATTTTTTTAGATCCTGTAAGGACATGTATAAAAAAGTTGTATTTCATTTCTCTCTCTTTTGTTCTTGTTAGCTCTAGCAAAAAACTACTCGTTAATATCTTCAAAATTCTAATTTTTTTTGCAGGATTAAGTAACTGGCTGACCCTAAAATATGCTAAAAAACAAAAAGAGAGTTAAGGATTGCATAACCTGAGGGATCTCGAAACTAAAGAGGAAAATCTCTGCAAGCACTGAATATATCTTGTTAAAGGTTAAAATAAGTCTTGAAAATTTCAGTATCATAATTAATTGCAAAAATATCACGGATTATAAGTTTCCCGTAATGCTTTTCCTACGTTTTCCCCAGGAAACTGAAATTTTCTGTACAATCAATCAGTTTCTTATTTTTTTTATCAGTTTATACCTGCAGATTTGAGGAGGACAGAACATACATTGGATTGAGAATAAGATTATTATTTTTTAATGCCAATCATCTTTGCACATTGTCTTATTCATTTCTTTTTTATTTTTCAATTTTTTCTACTTTTGCTTTATTGTCATAAGTTGTGAATAATTATTTTTTTAATTTCAGGAACAAAGAGCTATTTTTAATAGGTCATCCGAACATTATTCATTGACTCTTTTGCAAAAAGATAAAGGGAAAAAATTGAGCATATTCATCGAAAATCAGGGATACATTAACTACGAAAAGCATATGCAAGGGGATTTTAAGGTAGGTGTAGATTATTATGCGTGTCAATATGGTCGCCATGCATATTCATTTCAACATCCTTTGAAACGTGTTGCATACTTTATCCCGCGTAAAAGTATATAATAAATAAAACGATTGTATTGATAAAATTATTCAGATTATTTAAAAGTTTAAAAATGCAACTCTCAATTTATTATCACATTACTCGAAGGAAGTGGTGGATGCTGAGTTTATACAATATCAGTTAGGATACACGATAAATATACTTTTACAGTGCTAAGTAACGACACTTAACCACATCAGTATGCATATACTTATGCCTCAATATATTGACTTTCTTCTTCACTTGAAGAGCTATTCAGAATCTTTTAAATCAATAGTTTCCAAAATCAAACATTTGAACATCAAAGAATCAAGGAAGAGTGCTGTCATATACCTATACAACATGACTGCGTCTTCAGTTTTGGTTACTCAATACTGAACTAATATTGAACTAATATTGAACAAATTGGGTGCAAAACGATTTTGGGATGCCTCAACTTGTAAGGTAGTCAATCTTCTTTAATACTTGTCCGAGAGAAACTGGAAAAAATATTCATCAAGTTGGGTTAGATTCCCCATCTGAGGTGCCCAGTTTTATATTTAAGAGTATTTTCATTATAGGGTCTTCTTTCGATTCCTGCGGTGGATGGGAGACCGCTTCTGGGATGGACCATGACCAAAATCAGTTTGTCAAACGTAAAACCACTCCACGACATGCTGACCACTCCTAACAGCTCGATGGTTAAACTGCCAGCTTTCTACATGGCAGAGTTTAAATTGCCCCAAGAGAATGGATCCTATTCTCAACCTGCAGATACATTCCTGGACCCAAGCGGATGGGGAAAAGTAAGTTCTGCTATATACTTCACGAGGAGAAAAAGCAAAAGGGGAAAAGATGAACATTTGAAAGTTGCAGAATTTCCCCGAATGAAACGTGTATTTTAGAGAAAATAATGCATATTTTACCTTGGAATTTTCAGATATTTTAGATTAAATTGCGAAATAAATCGTCTGAAAAAAATTGAGGAAAAATATTCAATTTTCCCAGTAAATTAGGTTTATATTGAAGGAAATGTGGCAACGTCTGAAGGCTCATACGGCAGCCTCCCTTAGCACGGCAGTATGGGACTCAGAATTTTACACTTCTTTGAGGTATCCACCGTATTATCCGAGGAATTAACAATATAAGCCGACTATAGTATCAGGCTTAATTTTGCACTCTGTCTCGCAGTCCACTCATTGGTTAATTGGACCGCGTTTAGCAGAAAGGAGCCAAGCCACATCGGCCATTGCCAAATTTAACTGGGCAATTTAATGTTCTACATGAAAACGGTTGTGCGGATTCCTTTGAAAATTTGAAGGGATTCGCTTCGTACTGCTCAAAGAATCCACAGAAATTTGCACAAAAATTCGCACAACTATTTTCATGTAAAAAATTAAATTGCCCAATAAAATTTGGCAATAGCTGATGTGGCTTGGTTCCTTCCTGTTTAACGTAGTCCAATTGGACCTAGTACACTTTGCTGTTAGGAACCAAAGCTTGTAGCTCATTTTAGAGACAACGTAAGCACCATTACCGATACCTAAACATGAGTGTTTTTACGGGTGAGCCAGAAATTATAGATCCCAATTGCAAAATGTAGTCAAGTGACCAAGCATTTCAGTTATTCTGCTGAATAAAAACACCATATGAGCATTCGAATGTTGCCAAATTTCTCCTTTGAAAATATTCATTTTCGGAGAAATTCATGGCTATTTTTCCTGGAAATTGTCAGAATTTTTAGATCAAATTACGAAGGGAATCCTGTGAAAAATCTGAAGAATATTCACAAATTTTCCTGAAAATTCGTGATTTGTCGAGGGAATTTGACAACGCTTGATGGCTCATTCGGCATTCCTCCTTAGCACAACAGTATTGACGATGAGTGTGAGTCAATAATATTTCCTTGAGGGTAATAATAAAATGTGTGATATCATTTTTCAGGGCGTCGTGTTCGTGAACGGAAAGAACATGGGCCGTTATTGGCCCAGCGTTGGGCCCCAAATAACGCTGTATATACCGGGCTGTTACTTGAAAGCTTACCCCGGAGTCAACAAATTGGTCATCTTGGAGGAAGAAAAAGTTCCTGAAACGCTCGAGATGAAGTTCCAGGATAGGCATAGATTAAGGGGGTAAGGAAGGCCCATGTTGATAACAGTAATTCAGTCAACTTTGATGCCCCTTTAATCAGGATCTACTGTGTATTTTTTTCCAAAAAAATGTTTTGGTTAGATTCCATAGAATCTTTGGATCGATTTAACACGAGGTTTTTTGGAACTTCGGTTCAACGTTTCCAGAAAATTTTGACTTTGAGAACTCATACCATTTTTGGAAATCAATTTTATTTAAAAAGAAAATAGCCCTTGGGAAAGTGAGGAGATAAATACCTAAAGTCAAAAAAAAAAAAGGAAAAGAAAAAAAGACCCAATAGATCCTGAGGAAAGGAACGGTTTATGTCAAAAAGCGTGGTTCACGGAAAATCAGAGTTTTAAAAAATAAGTAATAAAAACAACAGTACATGAGTACAGCTGCACAATACCTAGACTTTCCCTCACTTTGAAATCTCCTCAAACCTGACCTATTCATCAGACTTTAAACGAATTGGTCATATTTGATTCGTGAGAGTATGCAAAACCAAAATTGCCAATAAACCGAAAATCTAAAAATCTTGACTTTTCTTCTTCCCTACCCCCTTTAAGTCAATCGATGCAATTCCATCATGCGAGAGCGTACCTATGAGAAGACGGCTGCACAAATGGGAGAGTCTAACGAAAATATTGAAATAAAGTTGTGTTTAAACGTAATTAAAGTGAAATGTTTCAATTATAAAATGACAATATTTTTAGATCATTTGGTCAATAAGTGCCGATTTTAAACAATCAACAAAATAAGTTCCACGTGTCAGAAAGATACGTGAAGATACATGGAATATGTAATGCAATAAAAATCTGCAACTTTATTAATTTCATTGCAATGAATTTAAATTACAAATGTTTTTTCAGTCGGTACCAGGGCCGGATTTAGGGGGTGGCCACATGGGCCGTGGCTCATGGCGGCAAATATTGTAACTTTTTCAAATGTAGGTATCGAGAAAAAAATCTGATTCAGAAAAAAAAATACAAACGAGAAAAGGCGAAAAAATCTCTCATTTCCTTAGAGTTGAAGTATAGTAATTTCTAATTTGATCGTCTTTCGGTGATACAAAGGACAGCGCCTTTCATTAGTCTAGTTGAGAGAGAAACCAGGCACGCAATTTGGCCTGGAGCGGCGCGGCACAGAAAGCAATGATGACGAGGACTTGAGATGGAAAGGAGAAGCCCTCGGCGAGCCGGTCAGCATGAAACACATATTAGCGCCTACAAGACTCCATGAATACTTCTCGCATTGCGTCAAACGTAGTGCGGTCAGCAGCGGCCGGTGTGAAATGCATAGCGCCTACAAGACTGCATGAATACTTCACGCATTGCGTCAAAAACAGTGCGGTCAGCAGCGGCCGGCTCGAAACGCATAACGCCTACAAGACTGTAGGGATACTTCACGCATTGCGCCAAACACAGAGCGGTTAACGCGGTGGCAGAAATTAAAATCATTAATACACATTCATGTTTATTATTTCATAATTTTTTCGTTCTTATCTTAATTGGCCTCAGGTTGCACAAAATACACATCGCTCCGATGCAGCGATGCAGTAGCAATAATTTCACCATCTATGTAATTGCAATGTATTGCAATCTGTCCTACATGGGTGAATGGCAGTGGTTATAGCTGAGGCTTGGGGAAATTAATTAGATTTCGGTCTCTTGGCACTCATTAGCGCACTGAAAAAAGAAGTTAGGTCAAGTGGATGAAAAGTTCGGAATGCAATTTATCCTAAACTATTCCGTTTTCAAAATCATACTGACTCAACCCGATTATCGGTGGTTTTTGTCAAAGCACAAGCCCTGACTGAAATTCTGCTGAAAATTCTGCTAATTGTTGTACATTTTATAATATCATCAAGTAATTTGTTAAGTAAGGTATCAGTGATAAAGAATCGATTATTATGTTCGCTGTGAACACCCTAATAATCGATCCTTTTCCATAGGTTTAAATGGTATATCAATCGGTATATCGCAAAGCACGTCAAGCCACTGCTTGATATGAGCTTGTCCCTTGATGAAAAACTCGATCAAATTCATCCCTCATCCGCACCGTTCATCACCCGCGAAAATTCGATTAGAATTGAGTAGGTAATCAAAATTCTTCGAATCCAAAAGCGTTTCGGAATCATGCACGAAACAGCATCTCGCACGATAAGAAACCATGCGCGACCACTCGAACACTTGCGTCTGTCAATTCGCGCCAAACCGCTGCTGATCGTGTCTCTGGACCATATCACACGCCCCTCCTTGTGCGATGAAAAATTCGACAATTTTCTCTCAATAGACGTAACGTAAAGAAAGTTGGATTTCCCTCAAAATCTGGCACCTCTACTTCGACGGGGGCCAAGATTATCAGTCACTAGTTTCAACGGTCAGTCGCGTGTGGTTGTTCCCACCAGCGACCACGATTTCAGTCTCTCTAATCGAATCAGGCCTGAGCTTAAATCACAATCAGTCGCCGGTTGTCCCTTTATGAATGACGCATCGAGCCGTGGTTTGAAATGTTCCGTTCAATTTGGTTAGTTTTAGTTTGTGGCGTCTCAGTGTTCAGTTTCTTGCCGGCGGATTCGACCGAGGTAGGTCGAGTTTAAATAATTCACTTCAAGAAAACAGTCAATATTGCCTCAATATGCCCAAAGCCGAGGTCATGGCGAAAAAATATCGTTCCTCTAACAATGCTCTTATGAACTCCAAAGTCTGCAGATCGTACTTTTTTCGAATTAGTAGTGCAATGTTGGTCTTTTGTGGTAACGATGCGCGGAACTGGATACTTTTCGGGGAAGGAGGGGGGGGGGTAAAGAGCAGAAGGGCACCTCATGAAAGGGGGTCGAGAGGGCACAAGAAGACACCCCATTTGGGGGAGTTTTGCGGGAC
Source organism: Bemisia tabaci (assembly GCF_001854935.1). Taxonomy (NCBI): domain Eukaryota; kingdom Metazoa; phylum Arthropoda; class Insecta; order Hemiptera; family Aleyrodidae; genus Bemisia; species Bemisia tabaci. Next base: position 126,124 of record NW_017566795.1, read on the forward strand.
TCCCCTAGCTCCAAAAAAAGTTCGCGGGACTTCTCTAGCTTCAAAAGGGGGTCCGGAGCCAAAAAATCAAGGCACTCTTCGGTAAAAGGGCGTAAGAGACTTCCAATGCTACTAAGATTGTGCAACGTAGTTCTCCAGTTGCGAGTAACTTTTCCGACAGTTCTGCTATGAATTTTTCCCTGGATCTGCTCTGAATTTTCCTCACCTTCGAGAGGAACTAAGTCGACTGTGAATGGATTCAACTGCCGCGAACGCTGTATACGAATCATAGAATCTTGGCAGCATTTCAAGGCCTCGTACGTCATTTGACCGAAAAATTCCTCAATTTTAGAAAACTGAATCGTATTAGGAGCAATTTTAAGCTGCTCTCGCCGAAAAATCGATGCAATTACGGATTTCCAGGATGGAAGATATGTCACGGTCACGCACTTCTTAATTAGCAACATTCAACACGTCTCTTGGGGCTAGGTTTCGGGAGGGGGGGGGGCAGACACCCCCGGCCCTCCTTATTTTCGCCCATGGTGGTAATAATTATTTCAGTCTCTGTAAAAGTGCCGTCCCGATCATGCATTATTACCTTCTGGGATAAAAATAATCGTTACCACAACAATCATAACATAGTAACTACGACGAGATAAGTAGGCAGGCCGTGGCACAAATGGACTGCATTTTGCAATTTGGAACTATAAATTTTGGCTCTTCTGGAAAAGCACTTAAGTGCATAGGGAAACTAATGGCACATACGTTGTTTTTAAACCGGGCTAGAATTTATAGTTCCAAATTGAAAAATGTAGTGCAAATGTCATGAGTTATTTTTGAAATGAGTCAGAAATACATACATTGATTCCCTAATGAAGAGTCAAATTAAGCCATCGTCGCGGTGCGTTGATAGCAAAAATTGGACGCATTTAAATGAAAAGAGACTATATCCATCTTGGTACGAGCCCTGTTCCTGCTTTGCATGTAAACTTTTGGATCTCAGGGCTCATATCAGAATGGATATGATTCCTTTTGATTTCTTTACGTCTGATTGAGCCACAAATAGCCCACAAATCATAACATTATTATCTGCATTACTCGCTTTTTTATCAATGCAGCTGTGATACCGAGTTATGAAAATTAGCTGATACACTAACTATGGATTTCAGCAGTCAATTATCATAGTGATACTACTTGCTTCCTATTCCTCTGTATTAAAGGGGTGGAAAATGCTTCAGAAAGGATTAGGTATTTATCATGATTTCAACCATTAGTAACATATGAATAAAATCATAAAAATAATTCACATTAATGGCCTTCTTTGAAAATTATTGAAAGTTTCTAATTTTGTCACCCCCGTCAAATTGATCTATATTGGATGTTTCAACTTACGGAAGACTTTACCGTATCTCTCCTTCTTCTCCCTTCATGAGGCGCTGGTCAGGTACTTCGAGTTAACCCTCCCCCATCCCCTTCATTGGCGGATCCAGCAAATGGGCAAAATTGTCTTCTCTCTATTTAAACCTATGAAAATGTATCGATTCTTGGAGGGGCCAGGTGCTCCGAAAAGAATCGATTATTTAGCATAGGTTTAAATGGAGGCAATCCGGTGTTGCCAAATTTTTGGATCCGCCTCTGATCTCCTTCCAAAATAGTCTCACGTGACCAAGAACGACTCCTCGTTAAAATAAATATTAAAGAATTATCTTCGACGATGGAGACGCAGATTTATTTACACAGGTCTGCTCTGTATTTTACTTACGATACAAATATGTGATTGCACTCATACTTGAAACTGAATAATTTGCTTCACAGAGAGGCCGAACTTTTGAAGTTGATTACAAGGCTAACATATTCCGAAAGGATGGAGCAGAATTTAGATACGTGTCCGGCGAGCTGCACTATTTCCGAATACCAAGGGCTTATTGGAAAGATCGACTTAGAAAATCGAGATATGCCGGACTGAACGCTATCACAACGTAAGTCGTTATGCTCGGTACCAACTGTGCTTTAAGGTGCCCATGCGTGAGGAATTATAGCTGTTTCAATTATTATTTTAACAATACTTAATCACCAAAAGTTCGATGTTAAATTGGACGTAGTTCTACCAAACAGACCTATGTGGAAGTGAGAAATATGGGGTGTGCTCGTTAGTCTCTGGCCGTAAGAGTGAATGAGAATAATAAAGCGCCAGTGACGTCAGCGGCGATGATGGAGCACGAGCGCCGAGGGGAAGAACGTCGTCAGGGCGCTGTAACTCATGAGCCCTGTTCACAACGCTTTCTTGCCATGCCCGCGGCTCATGAGTTCCGCACTCAGCTGCACATAGGTCTCTTTGATAGAATGCAATATCCCGCTTTTCCAATTCTTCAAAAGGAACCACGCCCACTGACCACATTGCTTCTTATGCAGATTTCTAGAGCACACCCCACATTTCTCATCGCCACATAGGTCTGTTTCGTAGAAATACGTCCAATTAAGACCTAAAGCTAGGATTGACTCAACTTTTTCCTGGGCTACGTGCATTCTAATCTACATACCTATGCTGCCGTGCTGAGGAAGAACGCCGTATGAACCATCAGGCTTTGCCAAATTTCTTTTGACAAAATAAGAATTTTCGGGAAAATTTGTGAATAACTCTCTTCCGATTTTTCAGAGGATTTCGTTCGTAATTTGATCTACAAAGTCTGAAAATTTCAAGGAAAGACATTCATAATTCTCTTTAAAAATAAATGTGTTCTAAGAAGAAATTTGGCAATTCTCGAAGGTCCATACGGCGTTTTTCCTAAGCACGGCAGTGTGGGCTTTGTGCGGAAAGAGTATACCTATACCTACATAGCGTTCACACTGTAGACATATTATTAGCAGATAAATCATTTGCAATAGTTTAAGTGAATCAACGGTGTTATATACAGAAAAAGTCACCACATTACCGTGATAAAATCTGATTTTGCAATCAACATTTTGGAGATATGATGGGTACGTTTATTAACCCTGACACCTGAGGGTCCCAGCACCTTACACGTGTAATAATGAACATTAAAAACAAGCTTCAGAAGCTCAATAATAAAAGCTCTGGCTCGAACTAATCTTTTTTTTAACAGAGGTATCATAAGATAATAAATGTACAACATATTTTGAAAATATAAATTAACTTTATTTGGGTACTGTGAAAATGGTCATGGTGACCAACAAAAAAATTGGCAAATATTTGTCCCCAGAAAACAAAACGAATCAATGAGCGAAATGAAACGTTGACAGATGAATTCTGCTCGAGATATAAAAACTCCTGGTACGGACAGCCCTTGGGAAAATTGACGAAAGTTAGGGCCGTCCTTACTTTCGGGGACTCATAATGTTCACAAGGGCAGTTTAGCTTTTTTGAAAGTGTTACATAATGAGCTCATAAGTTGTGTGGTCAGAGCCTCGAAAGTACAATAAAATTGAGGGGCTTGGAGGACAAGGCGCATAAGTGCAGTTTTTGAAAACATTGAGATGTTAATGGTTTCAAGTAAAACCACTCTGGATGCGTATTTTGAGATAAATTTGCTCCTAAATTTTACTTTTTTGGCATCAAAAAGTCAATTTGAACTTTCTTTCCGCCATACACTGGAAAAAAAGTAGCTTGGATCAAGCATGATGATTCTTGAATTTGCCGCCAAGAATTTTTTTTATCTTGCTTTAAGCTGACTTTTTCTTGATACTAGACAAATAAGGCTTGGGTTAAGCAAAAAAGTAGCTTATATTAACCAGGAAAATTCTTGATTTAAGAAGAAATACTTCTTGGCGGCAAATTTAAGATTCTTTTTTTTCCAGTGTAAGGATCCATGGAATTCCGAAACTTTAAACACGTATTTTTCGAAATAGCAAAAACTGCACTTGTGCGCCTTGTCCTCCAAGCCCCTCAATTTATAACATTTTTGCCGAGAGGCTGAAGGGTCCTTTGATCGCCTACTCGGAAAACATTATTCTAAGAAGGTGCTCATTTCCATTTCATCAGATACGTTGAATGGAGCTCGCATGAATCCACCCCAAACATGTATGACTTCACAGGAGAAAATGACATCGTCCACTTCATCAGGTTAGCCCAAGCTGAGGGTTTGTTGGTCTTACTTCGGCCAGGACCCTACATCTGTGCAGAGAGGAGTTTGGTAAGTAGTTTCCATTACGTAATATCGGAATATTTAAAGGAAAAATCCAAAAATAGGTGAAATATTTAACGTTTTGAACAAATTTACCGCATGTTGCAGTTGGGAACTAAAATTTCTGACTCAGTTTGGAAACAACTTATGCGCCATTAGTTGCCTAATGCACATAAGTGTTTTCACGGATGAGCCAGAAATTGTAGCTCCTAATTGCAAAATGTAGTCAAATTGGTATCGCTGAACTCGAACGGCAATACCGCCGCGGCACAGTGGATCGAGTCAATTAGAGAGGTCGGACATGAAATTTCTGACTAAAGCCGCAAATTTTGACGTTGATTTCGTCACATTTTAAATTAAAAGGTGTGGATCTAAAAAAAATTTCACTAGGAATGTACCAATGAAAATTAGTAAGTTCTAGGAATTTACCAATGAAATCACATTTAGAACCTCGAAGTTTTGTAAAAACAGTTTTATGAGCGTTCAAAGTTTCCAAACTCTGTCCGACCTTTTTCTATGACCCGATTCACTGTACGCCGTGCGCAAATGCCGGTGGTTTCTTCGAAATCGAGCAACTATTTTAACTCTCGGGAGATCAAATTGCATACCCAATGAAATTGAAGGAGCTTTAGTGGGTCGAGTTATTCACGGCCCCATTAAAATGACGCCGTGCATAGATGCCGATGATTCGCTTTGATCTCGAGCAACTATTTTAACTCTCGGGAGATCAAATTGCATACTCAATGAAATTGAAGGAGCTTTAGTGGGTCGAGTGATTCATGGCTCAGCAGTCCATATGCAAATGACGCCGTGCGCAGATGCCGGTGATTTGCCTTGATCGTGAGCATCTATTTCACTCTCCGGAGATCAAATTGCATACTCAATGAAATTGAAGGGACTTTGTTAGGTCCGCTGATTTGCGGCCCTAAGGTCTCACTGAAAACACTGCGCGCCAATGCTGACAGTTTATTTCATTACGAAGAAATCATCTTAAACGCCCTTTTTAAAGTCACTCATTTTCACTACGAATCATTATAGGAATCAGTGGAGTGGCGTGCTTTGCAATGTATCGATTGAAACGCCATTCAAACCTATGAAAAAAAGGTCGATTATCGGGGCGTTCGCAACGAATACCATAATAATCGATTCTTTACCATACTACCGTGCTAGGGAAAAACGTCGTATGAACATTCGAGAGTTGCCAAATTTCCTTCCATAAAATGTATACTTTTGAGGAAAGTTATGAATATTTTTCTGAGAAATTTTCAAGAGCTTTAGGTAAAATTGCGAACAAAATTGTCTGAAAAATTGGAAGAAAAATATTTGCAAATTTTCCCGAAAATCGTGATTCACCAAAGGAAATTTGGCAACACCTAACTGTCCATACGGCGTTCTTCCTCAGCAAGGCAGCATAGCTTCAAATGAAATGATATCGGTAGTCCATTATCACGTCCATTATCTCGCCACTGATAGGAATTATCATTGCTATTACAGGAGAATTGATTTACTGATTTCCTTCAGTTTTAGGATCGAATTACAGACGTAATGAAATATGCATGAATCATACGTGATAAATTCCCACAAAATAAGTCTTTATAATTGATGTATGCTTGATCCTATCAGGGTGGACTTCCTCCTTGGCTGATGACTCTAAACCCGTACATGCGACTCCGCACGACCGATGCCTGTAAGTACGGACCACACAATTTCAAAATCTCATGAAATACGTGATTAAGTACACACACCAACAAATGTTGCGACCAACAACGATGAAAACCGCAGCTTGATCATAACTGAGTTTTTACGATACTCTTATGGAGGACATTTTACATTATCAGTCATTTCAGTGTGAAGCTTTTAATTGAATCGGGACGTGCAGAACCGCGAAGGTCCATTTTTCCAGTTTTAAGTTTTTTTGAGTTCATCATGCTTCAAAAGAGTTGATACAGCCATAACAGTGATGAAATGACTCGTTTTGGGAATAACAAAACCCGAGGACGAGTTTTAACGCCACTTTCGTGATTGCAACCAGCTCCGAAAAGTATTATGAACTCAAAAAAACTTGAGACTGGAAAAATATGGACATTGGCAGTTTTGCACGCCCCGATTCAATTGACATTAAGATTAGGAGTTTTGGATCAGTGTGCCGCAACTCTAAACGTCTCTAAGAGAGGAGCGAGAAAATCCGATAAATCTTTATGAATCATTGAATAGAGATAATTTTGAGACTTTCAAAAGTATGCAGATTTTGGGCCTCCTTCATCGCTTCATGGAGGATTTCTCTCTATTGCAAACGTCTAAAATCTGTGAATTTCATTAGAAATTGAGGCATTTTTCTGTAAAAAGGCGCATGAGACTTCCAATGCTGCTAAGATTGTATGACGTAGTTCTCTAGTTTAAGTAATGCACTGAAAAAAAAATCTCGGTGTATTTACTGAGAAAAGGGTAAGATTACCAAGAATTCAGTTTTTTCTTAGCACGGCAGTATTGTCGACTGTGAATGAGTTTAATCTGCCGCAAACGCTGTAAAAAATTGCACAATCTTAGCGGCATTGCAAGCTTCACACGCCTTTTTTAAAAATAAGTCCTCAAGTGGAAACTTACGAGTAAACTGAGTGTGGGAATATCATCGGTTTCTAAATTGAATAATTATTGGAGGATTCGAGACAAAATGATCTAATCTGCTGAAATACATGTTAAAAAAAGTCATAGAAAAGTTTAGTCAGGGGTCTACTAAAACAGGCTAACCAAAAATCAGTACTTTTACAGTATTTTTTCAGTACATTCCCAAGAAATTCAGTGCCTCAACAGAAAAATTCAGTAGTTTTTCAGTACTTCCAATTATTGACGAAATTTAAAAAAATTCGAATTTCGCTCAAATTGAGACAAAAATGACAAAAATATTAGAAAAATTCCGGACCCTCTTGCGGAATTTCCGCACTTTTTCAGTACTTCCGGACCGCCCTTACAAAATCAGTACTATTTCCGGACTTTTCAGAAATTATGAATATTTTTCCTTGAAATTTTCAGGAACTTCAGGTGAAATTGCGAACAAAATCATCTGAAAAATTAGAAGAAAAATATTCATAAGTTTACCAGGAAATTCGTGTTTTATCCAAGGAAATTTGGCAACGCCTGATGGTTTATACGGCGTTCTTTCTTAGCACGGCAGTATAGTCATGCTTTATTTGCTGTGCACACCGCAACGGACACCAATGGAGGTCTAATTATAATTTTATTCTGTCACACAGCTTATTTGCACTACGTGGAGAGATGGTTCAAGGTTTTATTTACAGAAATAGGGCCCTTGCTATACGGAAATGGCGGTCCCATCATAATGGTGCAGGTAAATTAAGTTCACTAAAAATTCATGCGAGTACCTACTTGTTGTTTTATCTTAATTGGACGTATTTCTATCAAACGAAAATATGTGCATTATGACGTGAGCCCTGTTATGCATGTATTCTTATGGGTCTCGCGGCTCATGGCTTAATGCACATAGTTCCATTTGATAGAAATACGTCCAATTATCTCACCACGGATGAGGCTAACTGTCTTTTTTTTCTGTGTGCATAATGCATATGTATCAGAACCCTGGCAAAGAACCGTAACTTCCCCATGTAAAAATTTAACCTAGAACTTTTTTTCCAGTTTATTTGACTTATATTCCAGTTTAGGAATCTACAGCAATCTATAGATAAGAGTTTAACGTTGAGATTATTTTTTATTAGCGGTAGACATTAAGGGGATTTTGGCACATCCATGCTCCGACTATCAAATTTTCAGGGATTAAGGCCGAGTAGAATCTGTTTCTGCAGATCCACTCGTCAGCTCCGTGAAAATTTGTCACCACCACCAGGATTCGAACCCGAGACCCATTGGTCTAGAACTCTGGAGTCAGATGCGCTGACCGCCAGGCCAACCTGGCCGGCGACCTAGAACTGAAGATTTTTGTCTCAAAACTTCAGGACGTCATATCCCCCTCAATTTCGGAACTTCCAGAGTCAACCTTGCGTCAAAATGGGCCTGTTGCATGCAAGAGATACAGCCGCGCGAATAGACTTTTTAGAGGTTAAATGACACGAAAATTACGATGGTCACATTAAAAAAGTCTGAAGTATACTCCTTACTGCGCAATTTGAGTTGTTAGGAACGCGCTTTTTCAAATTTCCCGCGTCTGGGGGCAGTTTTCTAATCACCGGAAACGAGCAAACGGCGGGCTCGGTGATTTCCGGAAGATGCCGAGTCGTTGTTGTTGTTATTATTTTTTCCTTCAGTTTTTTGTTTACAAACCCAACGTGATCTCCTACAGTGGTCCATATACGCTTTATGCGGTAACCAAATCGATCAACTTTTAAATATCCAACGCAATCCTTCTACATTTCATTTCACGATGTCACGAGCTCCGATTTTTAGGTTATGTTGTCAGTTTTAGTTGACCGGAAATAGCCGCGAGTTGCCGTTAGAAAACTGCCCCCAGACGCGGGAAATTTGAAAAAACGCGTTCCTAACAACACAAATTGCGCAGTAAGGAGTGTATTTCAGACTTTTTTAATGTGACCATCGTAATTTTCGTGTCATTTAACCTCTAAAAAGTCTATTCGCACGGCTGTATCTCTTGCATGCAACAGGCCCATTTACAGATTTGCTTACTCTATTTTGTGGTACCAATAGCTCAAATTTGAATTTTTGGAGGATGAGGTCCTTTTTCACCGACCCAGTCACATTTTTTAAGAATACCGAACGGTCCATTACAGTATTTACCTAGTTCGAATGGGATGTCGACAGGTTGAAAACGAGTACGGTAGCTACTTTGCGTGCGATAGCTGGTACATGAGGTGGTTGACCGACACGTTAAAAGGACACGTTGAAAAAAATGCTGTTTTATACACTACGGATGGCGCTGGCGAAGGTTACTTCAAATGTGGTCCCACACCGGGAGTTCTGTCGACTGTAGACTTTGGTCCCTCAAAAAGTGAGTTGCTGAGATTGTTACTGTCAAGGATTTTTCAATTTAGTTTACAACTCAACCACACTGTCAAGGTTTAGGTAGGGGCTGATATTCTGAAATTACGGGAATTCACTGCTTGTTGAATTTTTTGAAGGCCCCCCTCACTTGAATTTACAGACATCATATGAGCAGTGCTCAGCGGAAGAGAACAGATTATCATTCTCAAAATAAATAATATTTTTCTTTTCTTTCCTTCTTTTTTTTCATGTTGATCCCCATCACGTGGTTCATTAGTATAAATTACAGATTGGAACCGAACTCGACAGGAAATCGGCCCGAAGACCTGAATTACATACTAAAAGGACGGAATCGTCTGGAGCATACACGCCCCTTACATGTCCTGAGGACGTTTCTGATAACAGAAAGAAGAGAGAGTAACACTTACCACCCAACAATAAGATGAAGTTGATAAGATTAAGCTTAAAAACTAAATAACGTAGGAATAACATTATGCAAGGACATAATCTAGTAAACCCTCCAGGAGATATACCCCCAAGTGAGTAAAAATAAGCCCCCCCTCCCCCTCCTGCCCACAACTAAGATTAATTAAAACATTGTACTAAACGATTCCCAGCACGAGGAGGAATATATAAGTTACGAATAGGAAGGTATGTGCATACATAGAGGCATGCTTGGACTGCGTTTTGCAGTTGGAACTATACAAATTCTGGTTTATTTTAGAAACAGAATATGTGGCATACGTTTCCCTATGCAAGTACGTGCTTTTATTGATGAGCCTGACATTGTAGTTCCTAATTGCACATTGTCGTCCAATTTCTCCTGCAAGGAATTCACGTCCGTGAAAATGTTTTAGAGTGCAAATACTTTCCATCAAATCTGAGCTTCGTGAAAGGAACGCGACTCAAGACCTATTTTTTTGTGTTCAAAGTCCATAATTCACTGAGATTACTTTCCGCTAAACCCCATCCAGATATAGTGCGTACATGAGCCCAAGAGGCACGGCGCACAGGTTGCAATAAATTGCGATTACAGGGTAAAGTATTAAAGTTGCCAGTGGCACTTGCCACTGTGACGAGGTGTTGCCTACCTGCCGATTGAAGGGGTTCCTATTTTTGAGCTCTATCGCGCAATAAAATAGAGATGAGTTGCAATTTTGTTTCATTGCAAACTCCCTATCTAATCGGCATACATTGACCAAGTGATGTAAAAATATCGCGATGGCAATAAACCTGCAATTTTTTTTTTCGATGCTTTGTATGAATCTTACACCAAGTAAAAAGGAGAGGAAAAAAATTACCCAAATCCGGAACAGAAATTTTCAAAAGGTGACGACATATTCTTTAATTGAAAGAATTGGTATTTTCAGTACTTGTACCCCATCCAAAAATTTTAGAAGCCATTCAATCAGGCTGGGGCTGATCTAAAGTTTCATCTACAATTTTAAGGGGCCATGAAGTTTTTCGATGGTGAAAAAAAAATGGCGAGGAGTATATGATGGCAACACAAATCTAGGCAGTGACAATTTTTTAATCGCTCTACGGTTAGCGAAGTGTCCTTTGGTTCGTCGCTGCCTTCACGTAACGCCGTAACTTCTTTTTGGTTTAAACCTTGATGTTCGCATAACTCCATACCCCAGGGTTCACGTGAAAGTAAAGATTCGCCCTCACGTCAAAAGAGCGGTGATATGTATAATTGTAGGCGGCGACGTCTGATTTAAGCAAATAGCACCAGATTATAGAGCACTAGTTTTATTGTCCATCACTTCATAAGGTGATTCATGTACCTAAATTATTTTTGGCGCGTATACGTAGTATACCGCCTTTGCGATCGTTTCGACCCCCCCCTCGATACAATAACCGAGTCCCCTAGTTCCTTACCGAAAAGTGACTACCGCGAACTTCTGAGATTTTCCAAAGCGTGTAAAAAGTTTACTAATCCGTCAATAATAATGATTAAAATTTGTTTCTCATTCTGGGGCTCGCTAGTTTATGTGTAATGAATACCAAGAGTCTACGTTTCTTGGTTTTTTTTA
>NW_017566795.1:137613-150103 GCF_001854935.1 Bemisia tabaci
TGCACTCACAAAATTGGTTGGTAAATTCAACGAGTGGGTGCATCGACCTGGTATATCAAGTTTCTGCAATTTTTTACGGCAAATCAGTAGATTTTCGGGATGTAGATTGCTTACTTTCAATTCATGAATGAATAAAGCAACGACATGGTTGAACTTCTTTGCATGGAAAGACGTTTAAAATAACAAAATCAAGACGTATTTAATGCAATTGCATTTATATCGAGTCAATTTCTTTTCAATAATATAACGGGATTTTTACTACCGGTGATTTGGGTATTTTAGCCCCAAAATACCTTTAAATCGACTTTATCTTCTAGGAGTTCGACAGAATTTTTCCTTTCTTCGCTTAAATTATTCCGTAGCACTTTTCTTCAAGAATCTGATAAGATTTTGCTTGAGGCAGATCAAAAAACTTAAATTCGATCGAATAGCTTTCTACTTTCACAATACACGGTCTCGTCAAGGTGCGTCTTTGACCTCGCAGTGTTGGATCGTGAATTCTCTTTTTATGCTGTTTGCCTATTTTGAAATCTCTGTAAATGAAAACTAAAGGGGTTGATATGTGCGAGTTAATGACGCGCCTTATCAACACATTGTGTTGGAGTTCACTGCTTGTTTATTCTGTGAAAATATTCTTACAACACATTTCCAATATTTTGACCAGATAACATCAGTGCTTACTTCGATCCGATGAGGCGCTTCAATAAAGGAGGACCACTTGTCAACTCGGAGTTCTACTCAGGTTGGATAACACACTGGACCGAGAATTTCAGTACAGTGAATACGAGTGAGTTTATCCAATCCATGAACCAGCTTTTGAAACTGAACGTCTCCTTCAATATTTACCTAATTCATGGAGGGACTAATTTTGGCTTCAAAGCAGGTATGCAAACTACCACTCATCATAAGTTTGAGGGTATTTTGGTTCAAAATTGGATTGAAATATTTTTTCGGACAAGTCAGGGGTTTTCACCGTTCCAGTGGGCTCAATGGGTTTCTAGGTACTGCAGAGGAGGATAAAATAATTTTCTAGGGTTGATTGTGGTTCCCGCAAAAAAGGTTTAGTCCTCTCTAAAAAATTAGACCGCATAGTGAAAACCGATATTTTGCATACTTTTACTTTCTTGGTAACAACAGCGTGTCTTCTACCTAGGCAAGAAATCTGAAATGTGTATCTTAAAAAAAAAAGATCTCGATGAATATGGAGGGGCTTTTCTTCATATAGCATAGGAAACTAGTCAGGTGAACAATTGGGGTTTTGCAAAGAGCCAAATACTAAACCTATACTTATACTATTACTGAGGCGAACGTCTTGCAAAACACCTTAATAAATTCATCAGAATCAATATTGTGTCTCCGGTCATTTTGAAACTGCACCTTTGCTGACTCAGAGTCTGAGTGCAATTTGATCCTAACATTTTCGGGGGCAAGTAAGTGGCGTTTAACTAGCCAATAAAAACATGAGAGAATTGAACTCTTTTGAGTACATCGTTCTTCATCTTCAAAACCATTTGATTTTGGACCGATTGATTTGCCACAACGTTTGCTAGTTTACACTCTTGTCATTGAACAGCAGATTTTTGAAGTTACATAAAACCCAAGTAAACTTGACAGCTTGTAGAATCGTCTATCTTCAGAAAAATCTAGTGGTTCTGTCAAACTGCACGCTATATCATACTTTTTTTTAAGAAAACGGGCATTCTGGAGCAGCACCTCAAGCAGTGGCGATTCTTGAAAGTTGGCAACACTGTTGGTTCCCATTTAAATCCATTGAAAATATCGATTTTAGGTGAAGCAAACTGCCTCACCAAGATTCGATTGTTGTACATTTATTTATATGGAGGAAAAACAGCGTTGCCAACCTTCCAGAATCGTCACTGATCTCAAGTGGGACATGAGAGAAACACAGAAACGTCTTAATGTTATCATTCCAACCTTCTTCCAGGCAGTTACTACTCTCAACTTCCATTGAGACGTGAAAGGTACTATTATGATCAAGTGACTAAGACTGAATGGTTTTATATAAATTTCAGGTGCTAACACTGACCCCTATCGGGCTACTACAACGTCTTATGATTATGATGCACCTATTACGGAGGCTGGGGACCTTACGGCGAAATACTATGCCATACGAGACACACTGAAAGAAGTAATGACATTTTGGTAATTATTTAGATATAACGTAGTACTGAAGGATGGTTGTGCAACTATTCTGTCGTAATACTGTGGGAAATTGAAGAGGATTTAGGAAACTAAACCTGTTTTGGAGGACGAGGCCAATAACCTTAAGAGCACTTTTCAAGAGAAAAAACGCGATACTTTGAAACTAAGGTGCCATTTTTCTACGATTTTTTGGCGATAAAATCGCTTGAATGATCAAACTGCTACTTAGGTTGCGACTTCCTCTCTTTCGCTAGAGCAAGTTTTTGAAATCAAATAATCTTTCTCCCTCCCCCCTCCCTCCATACCTAGTACCTCCATCGCCGAGTTCAAAAGGATCGCGAGCAAACAGGGACCGAGAAAGTAGCACAGGCCACGTCCGCCATCTTAGATTTTGTAATTTGGAAAATTTGACTAAAAATTCGTGTTTCCCCGTCTAAAACTACACTTGCAGACCAAAGTTCACAAAATTTGGACGAATAGGAGCCAGGATAGCAATTTAGGTTACGTCCACCATTTTGGATTTTTCAAAATTTGACTAAAAATTCGTGTATCCCGTCGAAAAATACCTGTGCGTACCAAATTTCACAAAATTCGAACGAACAGGAGCCAGGAAAGCACTTAAGGCCACGTCCGCTATCTTGGATTTTTCAAAATTTGACTAAAAATTCGAGTTTCCTGTCATTAAACCGCATTATATTGAGCTTCACAAAATCGAACGAACAGGCGCTGAAATAGTAGTAAGCATCGTCCACGATCTGAAATTTTGATAATTTGACCTAAAACAAGTGATATCCAAAATCCAAGCTCAGATTCGAATTCCTCGTTAAAAATCGATGAAATCACATGTATCATACGGTAGCATAGCGTGATGGAGTGAGGCTTAACGTAGGCATGCTGATAGTAAAATATCAGTCCAACTTGGCAACATGGGTGAGCACTGAGTGGGTCAGCTGATGAGTAAGAAGAATATTTCTCTTCTCGGAAATTCTGCGGCGAAACCGAACACCAAGCGCCGGCGCCCGGGCGGATTCCTCGAAGCTGGCGGCACGGCGGCATTTAGATAAGAGGGTTGAATTCCTTCATGATAAATTCTTCTTCCTCCTTACCTAGCTGACTTCCTGACCTATATTAGACTGATATGTTCTTAGAAGCCTTTCCTTCGTGCTATACTAACGTGTAATACATGAACTTGCATCGATTTTTCACGAGGAATCCGAATCTGAGCTTAGATTTTGGATATCTTGCGTTTTACTTTATTTAAAACTAGCGCAACCGTCCAACTGATAAGTTTCATCTCAGCCCGAGCGGCAACACTAAAAAGTGGATATTCGACATTCCTCAAACGCCGGATGGACTGGAAATTTTAAGAATGATGAGTAAATATGGCAACGGATCAAAACTTGACAATGCCGCAAAGTGCAGGTTACGATAGCGTAAAGTTATGACGGTGTAGAATTTTAATCCCAAAATAAGGCTCCGAGAAAAAAGCGTGGATGTAGACTAAAATAGGTAGCCCTTTTTTTTGTAGACCTCCCGTCCGTAAACCACTTAACTGTTACTGTTTAGATACCTATCTCTTTTTTTCCAATTAAATACCTTCCGCATTCGCTCTCTCCATTTTCCTATTTTAAAGAAAGAACATTGCTGTACTGAGTGTGCAAAACTCCCAGGTAATGACAGGTCAAAGAACGTTAACTTCGCGAGTTTGAATAATTGTACTTAATACAGTGCGATCAGAAACGCATATTAGCACCTACGAGACTCCAGGAGTACTTCACGTACTGCGCCAAGCAGTGCTGTCAGCAGGAGACGCATTTTAGCGCCTACGAGACCCCAGGAATACTTCACGCATTGCGCGTAAACCACGGCGCGCGCTTTAATCGTTGAGAATTCAGAATTTCTCCGTTCTCGGACGCATCCCCCCCCCGGGTTAACGCCATTTCCGTCCAGTGAATCTGCAATCCGCGGATGGGAGGATCGCGGAGATTTTGCACCCCTGAATGCTGCCGTGCTTGGAAGAACGCCGTATGAGCCTTCAGACGTTGCCAAATTCCCTCCGATAAAAAACGAAATTACTTGGAAAATTGTGAATATTGTTTTCTCAAATTTTCAGACAATTCTGTACACAATTTATTCCAGAATATTTGCGAATTTGAAGGAAAAATATGCATAAATTTCCTCAAAAATTAGCAATTTATTGACGGAAATTTGGCAACTCTCGAATGTTCATACGGCGTTCTTCTTTAGCACGGCAGAATGGTACCTGTTTCCAAAAGTGAGTTTGATATACGCGATTCGCAAAGTGGGTCATAGCAGATATCAAGCTGATTTTTAGCTGATGGATAGTAGCTCAGGCGGGGCGGAATATTCAATATTTTACCCTCCGTGTTAATTTTCATTTCCTCATTTAAAAATAACGTCTTCCAGTAATATTCCCCTACCCCCCTTCCTAACCCATAGGCGGATTCAAGATCCCACCCTTCACTGGAAAGAGAGGAAGGAAAAGAAAAGGAAGAAGGGAACATGGGAAAGAAGAACGAAAGACGCTTACATTTGGTAATTGCGCATGACGAAATTGACTGAAAGTGCATATTAGATGCTTCAAAAATTTTCTAGGGGACGTCCGGGGACCTCCCCCCCCCTTCCTGGGCCCTCCTACGTTTCAAGCATTGCTTGCTTCCTCCAAACGGTTTTCGACCCCTCTCCCCAAAAATTAACTGAAATTACGCTCCTCCTTGGCAATCCCTTGTACTCATAATCTCTCTCGTTATTAAAGGTCAAGTCCTCTGCGGCCTGATTGTTGAAATTTTTTGTTTGTCGGGACGACATAGATGACATGGGTTAAAAGGCGGAGCGTGATTGGCGGCCATGTCTAATCGCTGCTTTGTCGTGCCTTTGTCAGGTGGAATGGACGACATACTGTCGGAAACTTAAGAGGTGCCGTTAGTTTGTCGTAAGTTCAACCCGACATAGGCACGACAAAGCAGCAATAAGACATAGCCGACCAATCACGCTCCGCCTTTTAACCTATGTCATCTGTGTCGTCCCGACAAACAAAAAATTTCAACAATCAGGCTGTGACAAACTTTCTTGATACCCATCAAAATTCAGATACAGTGCGCTTTTGGCTTTCAGGAACTCATGTTAAATACTTTCGATCTCAAGCTTTTATGGATTTAAGTTCGCAGATCCCTACAATTTAGACTTCGGCGAGACACACCACAAGGCGCCGACTAACTCAACGAAGAAAAAATACGGCCGGATCAAATTGTCCTCGATAGCTTCGATTTTTGAGGCGCCCAATATCTGGGACAAAGGGCCACTTTATGAAGAAAACCCGCTGAATTTTGAAACTTTAGGAACTTACACTGGCTTTGTGCTTTACGAGACGGAAATCCCGGACGAACTGCCGGACCCTCCAGTCTTGTCACTTCCCAAGTTCCGAGACAGAGCTACTGTGTACGTAGACGAGGTAAGCTGGGAAGATACGTGGAATCAGCAACAAATCCATTCAATGTCTAAATGGACTACATTTTGCGATTTGGAGCTTTAGATTCTAGCCCGGTTTAGAAAAAATGTATGTGCCATTAGTTTCCCTATGCACATAAGTGTTTTTCCAGAAGAGCCAGAATTTATAGTTCCGAATTGCAAAATGCAGTCCAAATGAGAGAGCCTTATTCGATTTTCACCTTGATTCCGAAAAACTCAAAACTGGTTCATTGATGCCATAGATCGTACTCGATACATCAAAAGGGTGAGGTTGTGACGATGTCGATTGGTTCAAAACATAAACATACCCTCAAAAGTCAATTGAGTAATCTGACGAAACGGGTTTTTTGAGATAGATTTTTGATTCGTATGAGTACTAATTGGTCAAGAGTGATGAAATTGCTACGAACTTTCTCATTTTGAGCTTTTCTGACAAATATCCTAAAAATCTGGTTTGAGGTCATGTTCTATTGTTTTGAGGTGATTCGATGGACGCCATATTTTGCGTCAGAACGGCATGCCGCATCAATCGGTTCCATTTTTTTCAGCCACTCGTCATTTTTCTCGAATTTTGAGATTGCAATTCTGTTGTCAGGAGACTAAAGCACTCACTTACCAATTTTAACAAAGAAATTCAACCTAATAAAGGCGTTGTTTTTTTAGAAAGAAAACATAGCATTCGATACTGATATCGAAACTGCACTCGAATCAGGCCCGCCACAAGGGGGGGGATAGTGGGTCCCTGGTACCGGGGCCCGGGCCCCGGAAGGGGCCCGTGATACCCGTGAAAAACCACTACAAATTCACATGCAACCCTTGTTTCGTGAGAAAAAGTGAAAAATTTACCCTAAAAAGTTCGCAAAAGGTGAATAGATTTCCAGAAACACGCTGGGGCACTGTAGAATTCTTCTTAAATTTTCAAAGAAGTATACTTCTTGGAAAATTTCTATCTATTTTCAAGATTTTCAGTACAGAGGGATATTTTTAGTAACTGCGTTTCATTTTCTTCCGTCGTCAGATGCTGAGAGTCTCCAGTCTAGGCATCCTCGACTTCAATGGCTCCTGGCTCAACTCCCTTGTCATAGACAAACGAAGGGGGAGTCCAGGGGGGCCTGGCCCTCTTAGAACTGAAAATAGTATCATATCCCCCCCCCCCAAAAAAAATAAAAATTTCCAGATGTTTTGAATGCAACAATTAGCAAGTATTTTGTGCTGGAAGTAGAAAAAAAAACATAATTATTCCGCAGGAATTGATGGAAAAATTCTTTATGGAAGTTTCAAAATGCGTCCGATTAGTCGTATAAATTCTAAAATTTCTCGGGGGATGCCCCTTGGACCCCCCTCCCCCTCCGTGCTTGGGGCCCGGACCTTAAAACTAGTACCAGGGCCCGAGATGGGATGTGGCGGGCCTGACTCGAATGCGAGGTTTTCTCTCTAAAAAAACTACGCCTTTATTACGTTGAATTTCTTTGTTAAAATTGGTGAGTGAGTGCTTTACAACAGAATTGCGATCTTAAAATTCGAGAAAAATCGAGAAAATTCGACGAGTAGCTGAAAAAATGGAACCAATTGACGCGGTATATCGCATGCCGTTCTGACACAAAATATGGCGTCCATCGATTCACCTTAAAGGACTATCGAATACGATCCGTTAGGTGGAGAAATACGTTTTAAGATTACTTGATCACAAACAACTCCGCCCTGCTGAGGAAGAACACCATATGAGCATTCGAGAAATGCCAAATTTTCGCAAATAAAATGCTAATCTTGGAGGAAAGTTATGAACATTTTTCCTTGAAATTCTCAGATACTGTAGATCAAATCGTGAATGAAATTCGGTAAAAATGTTGGAGGAAAAATATCTACAAGTTTTCCAGAAAATTTTAATTTAATCGAGGAATTTTTGGCAAAATCTAAAGCCGTACACGGTGTTTTTCCCAAACCACAGCTGAACGCTTGATGGTATCTAACCTAACCGGAGTTGAGATGCTCTGTGATGGGCAGTTCATAAAGCGCTAATCATATAAAGTTTGACGAATTCAACCCGAATCATCATGAGGGGCTGGAAGGACAATAAGGCACATAAGTGCAGGTTTTGCTATTTCGAGAAATACGTGTTTGAAGTTTCGGAATTATACATAGTTCCTAGCGGTGGAAAGAAAGTTCAAACTGACTTTTGGATGCATAAAAATTGGAATTTGGGAGAAATTTTTTTCACAGAATAAGCACTATACCTACTTAGTTTTACTTAAAATCATTAATATCTACATTTTTTCAAGAACTGCACTTATGCGCCTTGTCCTTCAAGCCCCTCCATTCGGGTGGGACTTATTTTTTTAAATCGGTTACTCAAAACCAAATCTTGCACGGTCTTAAATGGTTCTATGAAATAAAATAACACGGTAGCCAAAAGGATTTTGAAAAAAAAAATTTAACCTGGCCCGCACAGAGCATAAAGATTGTTATTTTTCAGATTTTTTTGGCATTTTAGCCGTATTTTTTTTTATATGTTAGTTAGTGGCTGGGATTTGACGCTACCACATTTTTTCTGTTGCTAAAACTAAGCAAAATACTGCCTTAAAACATTTCATAATTTTTTTTAGATTATATAGGTACAGTAAGTACCGATCCTCACAAAATGTTGAGGTAGAGAGCATTTAATAAAACATCATTCAAGATGAGAAATTATGCTTGTTACCATTTAAAACTCAAAATATTCCACAGACTATACTTGGTATTTGAATTTGGTATCTTCTCTCAAATTTCAGGAGCCTAGAGCCATCCTGGACAGAATGGAACAAATTTCGACTACCCCATTGTGGACATACGATGGGAAAAAACTGAGCATTTTGGTTGAAAATCAAGCATACGTTAACTATGATTCTGAGTTGCAGGGGGATTTTAAGGTACATCCCCACCTTTATTCATGAAAATATCTGGTTCGATGGTGCTGTGTGTACATTCCATTGTTTTCTGAATAACACCTTTATAAACTTCTTTGCGGAATTTTATACAATATCTTTAAGATACAATGAAAATATGCATTCTTGATAAAATCGTCACCTTCCAGGCAAAGTATCACAAGCGCCATGCGACGTTTAAAAATTTCCGCCGCCATTTTATTTCTTTACTGAGAAATTGTTTGTTGAATCTGTTTGGAAATTTCACTAAATTTTATCGGCAGCACAAAGAAAATGCAGTGAAATTTTCGGACAGCTTCGTTGAACAATTTCTCTGTAAAAAAATAAAATGGCGGCGGAAATTTTTAAACGTCGCATGGCGCTTGTGATACTTTGCCTGGAAGGTGACGAAATGATGATGCAAGACGTAAAAAGAAAAAAAAACTCAGAACTTCCACCAGAGATAAAAATAATCACTTGCAATCTTATTCTATTGTATGACAAATTGTTAACACGGATATTTTAGGGGACGACAAAATCCCTGATGCGATTTTAAGTCATTTGAAAAATATTTTCTCAGAGAGCGTTCAGCAAGCGGTTGGACATTGAGTTGCAAAACGACTCACAGTGGAGCGAGTTAATGGAAAAGGTCGGACAAAATTTGGAAACTTTAAACGCTCATAACTCCGTTTATACAAAACTTTGAGGTTCTAGAGGTGGTTCCATTGGTTTCCTCGTGAAATTTCCTTCTGGAGCCACCCCTAAAAAGTCAAAATGTGACGGAATAAACATCAAAATTTGCAGTTTTATTTAAAAATTGCAAGTCCGACCTCTCCGATTGACTCAATCCACTGTGCGACGGTGAAACTACCGACCACGTGCCTCGGTTGGCAACGTTGCAGTCTTCCTGTCTTACCAGCGGGCCGATTATTGAAATTGATAGACAAAGCTATAGACAAAGAAGACATAGGGGGTATAAAACAATCCTATTGGTTGAAATGGGTGGCTCTCATAGACTAAGGGGGAAAATGATAGACTAACTGTCGGGTCTCTCGTGGGTTGCCGTTAGTTAGTCTATTACCTACCTCCTTTGTCCAATGCAACCACTCGCTTCCACCAATAGGATCTCTCCATATCTCTTTTGTCTCCTTTGTCGATAGCTTTGTCTATCAATTTCAATAATCGGCCCGCTGAGGCGTGGCGTGCTTTGCGATATAACGATTGATCCGTCATTTAAACCTATGGAAAAGGATCGATAAACAGGGTTTTCGCAGCGAACACCTTAATAATCGATTCTTTACCATAGCTACAAACGAGGAAATATCGATAATCGATCATTCACACCACGCCACTGAGTCTTACCCTTAAATCCTAACTGGAAAACTGCTCAATGGCAATGCTTGAAAACTCCCTTGATTTCTTTTCTCTGCGCGAAGAAAACTTTGTGAAAACTTCAATGAACGATATTGATTTTTTCTCGGTCAAAAAAATAAAACGGGAGCGGAGTTTTTTATAACACAGCGAACCAGATACGTGGTCTGGTGGTTCCACCGTCGAAAAGCTTTTCAGCTTCAAGTGGATGAGTTAAAAATTATATTTTCGGTTGCTTCAGGGTCTACTTTCGATTCCCACGCTGGGTGGTAAACAACTCTTGGGCTGGAACATGACAACGATTAGTTTATCGGACATACGACTGCTTTATGATATGCAGCCTTCTAGAGTGACTGTGGAGCCTCCAGCCTTCTACGAGGCAAATTTTTACCTGCCAGGAGAAAACGGGTCTCAACCTGCGGACACTTTTCTGGATCCGAGTGGTTGGGGAAAAGTAAGTGCTTTCAGGGAGAAACTTCAAATGTATACTAGCTGCAGTTTCCGGATAGCTTTCTCATCAATTGAATAATGATTACCTATGTTTTTAAACTAAGGGGCTATGCTATACGCCCTGGCCGCATGGGCCGGTTTGCGAGCCCGTAAGTTAATCTAAATATAGCGCGCTCATATAGGGACAATCTTCCATCGATAGTCGCAAAAATCATGAAACGGCTCGAGAGGTCTTTAAAATAGACTTAGTTACAACATTTATAATGTTTAAACGAGAGACTGGATCTGTTGCACGCAAGAGGTACAGCCAATTGAACATTTTCTCGGAGGGTAAAATAGTCTGAAGTCCACTGCTTAGCGCGCAATCTGCGTAAATTAATAACACGCTTTTTCTTTGCCGCGTATGCGGGCAATTTTTTTTGGTGGTCGGCAGTCAGGTTTGCCCGGAGAGAGACCTAACCTAAATTAATAAACAAACAATGTCGCAAACCGTAATAAACTCTCTTTGCGTCAGATTTTATTTGATTCAAAGCTAATGTTTTTGCAAAATAAAGAAAGAAAAGGGAAAGTAACGCTTAAAAACGATTGAAATCATACAATAGAAAAAGTTGGTGACATTGTTTGTTTAGTTAAGTTATTTTTTTTACTCTTTTGCCATGCAAACCTGGTCGGCGGTGACTGCCAGTGAGGGGATCTGCCCCCAGACACGGGGAACTTGAGCAAGCGTGTTAACAACTACGCAGATTGCAGAAGGAATGGATTTCAGACTTTTTTGACGTGCCCAACGTGATATTCGTGCGATTTCACCCTCAAAGAATATATTTATTCTTCCTACCGCAGAAGGAATGGATTTCAGACTTTTTTGACGTGCCCAACGTAATATTCGTGCGATTTCACCCTCAAAGAATTTATTTATTCTTCCTACTGCAGAAGGAATGGATTTCAGACTTTTTTGACGTGCCCAACGTGATATTCGTGCGATTTCACTCTCAAAGAATATATTTATTCGGTTGTATCTCTCGCACGCAACAGACCCATTTACAACTTTGACTCATAAAATGAAAAAAATCAGGGTCATATTTGAGGGCTCATGTATAGGCACTGTCACTCATCGATAGTCCCAAAAATCTATAAAATAGGTCCGAGAAATCTTCAGAACGAACCAAGACAAAAAAAGGACATTTACATTTTTTAAATAGTAGAATTCTAACTTTATCTCGTAAATTAGACGAACCTGGGTCATATCATAGAGAAAAAAAAGGAGGTGTTTGCATCTTGAGGTTTGTTTACCCTGTGACGTAGGTCGGTACAACCTGGCCAGCGAAATTCGGAATTCGAAATACGAAAAACGGACCATAATTTCCGATTTTTTTTCTTAAATCAACTCATGATATAATTTCAAGCACTTTCTATACAATGACTTTTTTCCATAAATTACACCATTTCCAAGAAAATCGATGATAAACGTCGCTGTACCGACCTACGTCATCAAAAAAAATTCCAAGATGCCCGAAATGCAAGCACCTCCTTTTCTCTCTCTATGGGGTCATGTACATACTTTGTAATGCATCAAATAAAGTGAAATGAAAAGGAAGAGTTTCTGAGAAGACCTTAGGCAGTCACAACTTGTGATATTTGCAGATGGCTACTTTGCGATCCATTATAAATTTTGCACCATTATGATCTGATAATAAATGCTCGGTAATTTTGCAGGGGATCGTCTTCCTAAATGGATTCAACTTAGGACGTTACTGGCCCAAAGCTGGACCACAAGTTACTCTGTACGTTCCAGGGTGTTACCTGAAGGCGCCACCAGGGTTGAACAAATTAATCGTCTTTGAACAAGAACAAATTCCGGTTAACTTGGAGATGAGGTTTTTGGATACTCCCAAGTTCAAGAGACCTTCTGAATACTATACAGCGTTTTATCTTAAAGACGAACAAAAAGATCATAATGGTTCAGATGTACCTGCCTTTGTGGGCTAGCATGTTTGAAAGTTGTGATACGTGTTTGGACGTAATTTTGTTAAATATACATGTTTTGAAGGTCCGTTATCTAAGAAAAACTTATCATTTCTTTTTTTTAAAAAAAAAAAAAAAAAAAAAAAAAAAAAAAA
>NW_017566795.1:154413-289985 GCF_001854935.1 Bemisia tabaci
GGGGGGGGGGGGAGGGCTGGAGGGATTCCGGAAAATGTATGGACAAAGAAAGAAACATCGTTTTTTTCCCTTCTAAACATTTAGCTACTTGTACTGAGTGCGCGATGACAGTACAAGACTGCGTAATTTGCCGCAAAAAAATTGAACTGACTTCTAAAATTTATTTATCCTCGTGAAATATTAAAAAAAAAAACCATTACCATCGGAGTGAATCGTGTACAGAAAATTCGAACTCTAAAAAAAAAAAAAAAAAAGAAACATTTTTACTACTGTGTAAGAATGAGCTTTATCCGCTTGGATGTAGACTCAAACATTTCTTCCCATTTCGAGCGTTCAAGCTGCCTGTGAACGTTTCAAAGTTGTATTTTAATACAATAAAAATGAGTTAGGTAAAAAAAAACTCTGACTCTGAAGCTGGAGCTGCTGGATCCTTTTGGAGCTGGAGTCCGTTTTTTAAGCAGTTTGGATTTCCGCTGCGTACGCAACAGTATTTTAAATACTGTTTCGCATTAAAACTTACCCTTTCCGTCATCTAAGTGTATGGAGCTTACCTCTTAACTCTGCTATACTGGATATTATTGATTGATTTGTCCCGATATCAATATTAATTTTTGAGAGAAAAAAAGAGAATTGGAATGGGTGGGATGAGCAGACGCCTATACTTTGGAAAATGCTATTTCTTTGACAAAAATTGAAGAGTTTAGCTAAAATGTTCAATTTATTTTTATTGAACTTTTCGTTCCGTTGTCTCTCTTACATGGTATTAGATTTTTAATAAAATTGATACCAATTTCGTGAGTTCTGTGACAGTAATCCGTTGCTGACAATTCTCCTGATTGATCTACTTGATATTGGTATTGATTTGGAGGATTTGGACCCAACATTTGTGCTCCGACAATTGAAGAGTCCCTCGTTTCGCCACCTGACACGGACGCCGACGATGACTCATGTGAAAGCGACGGTGAGGGGGAAGACGAGAGAGCACCTCCCACGCTTAGTGCAGCGTTGCAAGCTTTGTAGCAGGCGCGGCAGTATGCGCTTGCGACCGGCCTCAGAGGATCGCTGGACTTGCTCGGCAAAGTCGAAGACGACTTTATCAAAAATGCCTGCCTTTCAAAAATCGATCGACGCTTTTTTCAAGAGAGTTTGAATGATGATTATGTACTCTTGACCTAAATACACATGCATTGAATTTTCCTAAATTTGCCTGTGATTTTTTCGGTGTAATTTTTCCCGATTTTTTCCCCCGAGTCCGCTTTTAACGAAGTTCCGGATAAAACGAAGTTGTTCTGGGAACCATGAACTTCGTTACATATGGGCTCCACTGTACTTACTAATTTCAAGAAAAAAAAATTTGGGATGAAGTTAAATGTAACCGCATCCCGAGTGGCAAAGATAGCTATAGATAGACATAAAAGGGTAGAAATATTGCAATATTATATTTGCCATGCATATTGCCTAGGCTCTCATTTGAAAGCGCAGAAATCATTGCTACATTGTTGCAATAAAGTAGCAATAAATTCCGATTTGTGGGTATGTCACCTGATGCCAATCTGCTAATTGCCAGGAGCGAAAATTATCAAAATAATGTTGCTACTAAGTATAGTGATGAATTCCTGTGTTTCTCTTCCTAATTTGTTTCCGCATCTTTAGCATGGATGCAGGAATGTATTGCAAAAAGTTGGTGAAACAACCATTTTTCCTAAGTTTAGTCTTCTCTGAATAGCTCCAACTCGATAATAACTGAAACTTTGAAAGTTTCAAAGCTTTTTTTATTCAGCTCTAAGAAAGGGTTCTATCAATACAATACTTTTCTACCTTGATTTATTTCATTTATGTAATTTATTGAATTCAATTCTTAATGTGACCAATGTTGTTCTTGACATTGCTAACTCCAAACTTGAGAGTTTTTACTATCTACTGTTGGAGGAGAGTCACTTGTTAAAGAAAAAACAGCCTCATCCTCTTGCGCATATGAAACTGGGTTAATAACTAGTTATGGTGAAAAAAAGAGTACCGTCTCTGTTTGTGAAGATGGGAAGAAACATGAAGAGCAGGACAAAGTCTGCAAGGTTCAGGTTGAATGTCTTTCTAATGACGTCAATCATTACCAATCACGCGAGGGTTTGAATTCTTCTTTTTTTACTACAGTAAAAGCTCGCTAAGTCGAACTACGGTTAAGACAAAATACCGATTAAGTCAAAGTTTTTTTCGGTCCCTGGAGACGTCCATAAGTTTGGTAGAGTACGGTTAAGACGAATTGTCGCTTAAGTCGAATTTTTAGTCTGTCCCTACACAATTCGACTTAGCGAGCTTTCACTGTACTTCAAATAGTCCACAAGGGCTAATACTGCGCTTTTAGTCCCACCCCCCTCCGTCCCTACCAAGAAATCTCAGGCAACCATTGTTCGAGACCATCAAACTCGGGTTGCCTAGCCGGGAATTGAACCCGAGACCTCACGATCATAGAGCTAGCACTACAACCACTACACCATAAGAGGCAGACTCTGAAATATGTGTTCCTGATCTTCTTGTGAAGCGTGCCTCCAAGCGTGCCTCTGAGTATTCTTTGCATTCCACAAGCATGGCTACTTACATTTCTACACCACTTATAATCAACAATTCAAACATGAATATCACAAAATTAAGTGCACACTTCAAATTATGTGGAAATGTTTAATTTTTCCACCCATGACCATCAACCATGTGCAATTAATGCTACATTTCTGAAACATCAAAAATCTTGTAGATCAAGATGTTTTACACTAGAAATAGAAAAAACCCACAGTTTCATACATTGTGGTGTATGATGATACAGGTTGAGAAGAAAAACAATTAATGCCGGACTCAAACAAAATTCTTCAGGACCTGATATGTGCTGTTAAACTTGGTAAACTTCAGTTTCTGAACTGAAATTTGTAGAATTTCGAATTCTCAGTTTTGAAGATTTTGCTCAGCATGTATAAGTATCGTATGAATGATATGCCTAAAAATGAGCATTGTGTCAATGGCTAAGGACCAATACCGCTTAACTGGCAATTTTGGCTAAAATGAGTTACCTACTTTGCCGCATTCTACAGTATAAAATAAGCAAGCTGAGGTTCATATTTTTTTCCAATTTTGCATGAGAGCGCTGCAATGACACATTAATGTATTAAATAAATTGCAAAACTAATCTCAAAGCTGCAAAAAATTCGAGGTTTTTTCTGCGTCCAGTGAAGCCTTCAGTTTGTAGGTAAGCAGCACTGTTTCTTAGCCATTGATATGAATACTTTAAAGATATGATCTTCAGTATCAGAAAGCAAGTGTTTTGCTATTATGTAATTGTAACATTTCAAAGAGATACTTGACAGCTTCTTTCTTTCCACCTGGATGATAGCTCAGGATCTTGGGATGCCTCACGTCCATTACGGGGATGTATTAAGCTTTTCATAACAAGAAAACAAATGGATTGGAAATTTTGGCGTACATACTATCATGGTATCTGGTCCGATAACTCTTTGCATTTCTTTTTCAGCATTTTGAGAGCTTCGATGAAGAGTATATCAGGAGAAAGAGCTCCAGTGGATTCAACAGTGACTAAAAAAAGGACATAAAAGAAAACAAGTTACAGAAACTGCTGTTGCTTTGAAAAACTTAACAAAATCAATGGAGAAAATTATGAATAAAATGCAAGATCCTCAAGAAAGCCGATCTTATTATTTTTTCTTTCTTTTATGTTCTGGAAAAAAAACCCAACTTACAGGGAGAAAAACACATCAGAAATGTAGACTCCTGGTCACAGATAAGTGATAAATGTGTATGTCTCAGCCAAATAGTATAATCAAACATTTTACCAAATGCCTGGGCAAGTAGTCAAATGTTGACGGTTTACCAAGTCTCGTATGTTTTTGACCAAGACCTCTAGAGTTTTCAATGTAGGGATCCATCAAATCTACGAACTCCTCTAGAATTTTACCCTCGAATGCTCCTCATATATTTTAACTGTCAACAATTTAGAAATTCTGTACATATTTTATGAAATTCTGAAAATACCGTGATTAAAGCTCGTTAAGATACTAGATCCAATTTATTTACTATCATATGATGCCACTTTTTACAATTTTTTTTTCTTTCTAGATGATCGAATAATTGTTTTGTATAAAATTAGCGACAGAATTATAATTTCAATGTTAGTAAGAACACAATCATGACTATTTGCTTACGACATTCATAATACGTTTGGGATCATGCAGTTGAGCCTGTCATCTTATGGTTAATTTCTTGGAGCAAAATACAAAAGTTATGATTTAAAGAACACTTTCATTAGGTACTAAAAAACAATAAATGAATAAAATTGACCCCAAAAGCCATGCAGGTTTAACAAAGGGTAATGTTTTTCATGCTTTCAGATATAATGGTTCTAAATTCATTGTTTGGGGATAGTCAAAACTTCCTAAAGCTTATTCCTCAATTTTTGAGTATTTCTCGCACACTCGATCTCACACGAAGCCAAAATTTGATTGCTTGAATCAAGAATTAGATTATACTTTACAGGAATGCTAATCAAATCCTTAAAATGAGATTTTTCTTGGAATACACAGGTACAGATTTGAATTGATTATTTTGATTGAACGATTGTGGGAGGAACTGAAATTCAAAAATTATCTACATGAATTTCTAGGATGAGGTCTGAACCTAAGCTCTGATTTTGTTTTAAAATGATTTAATTAGTGAAAAACTTGGGTGAACTGTAGATAACTTACAGATAAAATGATCTGACACTCTAGTCATTTCTACGCAGTCTTTCAAGTCATCATACCGGAAAACGTTTCTGCTACTTGAGTCGTACCTGGCATCAATGACATAAGCTTCCTCCATCCCTGAACATAAACATAGAAAAACTTCGGTAAAACATGTCACTTTTAACTGGTGGAAGCTATCAACTAAAGTTAAATTTTATCTTATATTTATCAAACTGCACAATATGAGTTTTCTTTCATTCAGCTTTCTTTTCACGCTACATCTTTCATGTTCCATGGAATTAAACCTACCATGTTTTCAAGCAAAATCCTCCCTAGGATGCTACGTATGACCTATTTAAAAACTATAAGAGTTATACTGGGTGATGTTAAAATCTCGCACCACCAGCAGCAGACAACACCTTCTGTAACTTGTGAACACATTGAGATGGAAACTTGAAATTTTGTGAGCAGTGCAATTTCAGTGCAATGCTGCTACATAGAGTAAATATACTCATGGTATAAGCAATGAATGGCACCATTAAACATTATGACACCTACCTTCTTTATTCTTTTTGATACCAATGACTCCTGGTGAGAAGCAGGTGGCAAGTCTCCGAGCCTTCTCTCCTGCCACAGACCTTAGAATTCTGATTTCTGGTAATTGTCTGTAATGAGCAGTTGCTGCAAACATCAAGAAGAGAAGAGGGATTATTTGGTACGGTTCAGGAAGCCAAAACATTGAAGACATTTCCTTAAATGGATAATACTTTCAGTAATAATGAAAAGGTACCA
The DNA here is from genome assembly GCF_001854935.1 of Bemisia tabaci. NCBI lineage: Eukaryota > Metazoa > Arthropoda > Insecta > Hemiptera > Aleyrodidae > Bemisia > Bemisia tabaci. Next base: position 159,930 of record NW_017566795.1, read on the forward strand.
GAATTTTAGGAAAAAGAAAAAAAAATTAATCGGAAACTCCGCAGAACAAATTGAAGAACGACCAAGAAACTTTAAATTCATGAAAGGTAGGCTATCCTTTAATATGATGCTCTGATCAAGAAATTACACGAAAATATATTTCTAGGAGCTCAGACCCCAAATTTTGAAGTTTTGGAAGTTTTAGGTACATTTCCGATATATGTAATATGCCAAGGACTTGATCGGAAAAACAAATCAAGAATAATGAAGATTTTTCATTTTCAAATTTCCTGACTTTCTCTAACCTTTGAACGAAACTTCCATTTGGAAACCCGGAATGCATTACATATTTGAAAAGTTGTAGGCAAAGCCATTTTATTCCTGACGACATACATTAGGCAATAAAAATAAACTTGCTACACTTTGAGATAATACTTACCAACTGGCGAGAATTTGGCATGATCTCTCCCTACCCCTTTGTATGCAAACGCTCTCAACTCGATTTCATGGCCTGGCCGAAGTTTCATAATCAAAATATCGTCATGAATGGGTCCAATTTCTTCTTCTTTGTAAAGATCCTCTTGTCCTCCGATTGGTATCCACTTGAGGTGTTTTGAATAAACTGAAAAAGTGGATAAAACAGTTTCAAACATGGTTACATTTTCTATTTCACGATAGAATCTTCCCACTAAGAAATTTATGTCAACAATTTCCTGTGCAACAATGTGCACCTGACCAAGAATCGATTTCTGAACATCTGAGGAATTGAATGAAAAGCAAATTAATCAGCCAAAATACACATAATAAAATGAAATCGTTTTCACGCAATATTCGTTACTTGAAATGTCATATCCATCCCAGAAAACAAATAAAGGTGATTTCGAAATTTTTCGCTGACACTATTGTCATGTCCCCTGACATTTCCAGGTTCTCCCTGACTTTTTAAAATTCCCAGTCTCTGGCAACCCTGTAGAAATTGATTTTACAGGCTTTCCTAATTGTACATTGAGTGAAAATTACAACTACTTAGTGTTTTTTTTTTTTCACTTAGTGTGTTTGTTACTTTACCTTTTTTCCTTTAAGAAAATATTTGATCATGGCGTGTGCAATTTTTTTATTTTTTTGTTCCTTGATGAGAACCTCAAGGTTTCTCGGATTCCCCTGGGACCTTTTGGGAAAAGCTAGATTTTTCTTTTGAATTTGCAGGCAAGGTAATCAATTTTTCATGAGCAAGCTACTTTTTCAGCCCTCCGTAAGCAAGGGCTGTAAAAATTTGAAATAGAAAGGTTTTAAAGCAGAAAGAAAATAAATTCCTGATTGTGAACCCTGATTACATGATTTGCATGGGCAACTGGATAAAGTCTGAGCTAGAAGAAAACGTTCCATATATCCTCTTCAAAATTTTACGTGAACAACAGTTCACAAAACGAGAAGTTCGGAAATCAATTCCTAAATAAGATATTAACAACTATTATGAACACAGATCAGATAGAAGGTAGACTATACAAATGACGCCAGTTGCATTTTTGTCATTTAACCAATGTTAACTGTAAACACCTGTACCTAATTTAGAAGTTGTTTTCCATACTTTTACTTCAGTAATTTTGAAGAGGAAACATGTTACAGTGTGCTTTAACTTATACCTTTTTTGGTGGCCCATTCTCTGTTTCCCATAAACATTAGAGCATTTTTAGGTCCTAGAAATAAAGTTTTAGATTCATAGTCAACATATGTTGATAACTGAAAAATTAATTTTGAAAACAAAAAAATGCTTTCTTCCAGGAAGGCCGGGTATCTCACTATCATAGGTATCAAACACTTGCTTGGATCTTTTTATACATTCATTTTGGGATCTTCAAGAGCAAGTATACATTCATCTTGGGATCTTCAAGAGCAAGTAAATAAAGAGATAAAGCTTGAAACCAATGATGCTAAAAAGAAACAAAAAATGTCTTACCTTTGTGATCAACATACAAATCATCGGGTAAGGTTTTGTCATTTCCCGCTGCAGCATTTCGACTACACTTTATTTTTAATTCAAACTGGAGGGAATCTTGGTCAGTGCCTTCACTCTCTTCTGAAAAATTAAAAATTCTTCATAAAATCGAGACTATGACAAAAATAATGGATGGGTAGCTTGATAATGTAAAAAGCAAGACATTAAAAATTGATAAATTTAAATCAAAAGGCACTCTTTCCATTATGACCCGAGCCCTGACAATAATATATTATAAAACTTCTCAGAGTCCATGTTACAATTTGATTCACTATATCAGCGGTGAAACTACCAGACAATGTATCTCAGTTTTCGAAGTTGTAGACTTCCTGTCGTACTTCATTTTCTAAACGGCAAACTACTCAACATCAATGGGCCTGTTACAAACTTTCACCAGAGGAAAAGTAAGAGTTGTTTCTTATAAATAATGCCTTAAAAATAACAATGAGCGAATCGGCACAGTCTGAAATGCACTCATAACTTCACAATCTGCATAAGAAATTTGTTTTTTTTTTTGGCTTCCCGCTTCAAAAGCGATACTACGACTTAGGTGAATATTTTGTTAGAGAAGTCGTTCCATCGTCGGCAATATTTATCATGGCCGACGACAATCCACCAAAACACGTCTGATGGGACGAGATTACACCCAACCAGGATGAGACCATATAACAATCGGCGTGTTTACATTCATATTTTCCTCGCCCGCCTTGATTGACTGTGAACTCTACTCGAATTACGCGCAGAACTGCGGAAGCATCCGCCATGATGAATATTGCTGATGATGGAGAGACTCCTCTAACAAAATGTTCACCTGTGCCGTTGTATTGGGAAGCTCGGGGAGATCGTGTGAGCAGGAAGCTCAAAAAAAAAACCGCAAATTTTTTACGCAGATTGTGAAGTTATGAGTGCATTTCAGACTTTGCCGAAGACTCATCGTGATTTTTGAGGCATTATCTTTATCTATAGGAAACAAATCTTATTTTTGCTCTAGCAAAAGTTTGCGACAGGCCCATTTTTGAAAACTTTCGTGTTCTTTCTTTTTCATGCGAAGAAAACTCTGGAAATGTCAGGAAATGATATTGATTTGTTCACCAACAACAAATAAAATGGGAGCAGAGCTTTGTAAACTCCGCAAACAAAATACATGGTCTGGTAATTTCACCATGGATATGAGTTAATAGGAAGATATTTAAAAAAACTGGACACCTTCATTCCTTACAAAAAATCTCGGACAATCATAAAAATTTCTTGAATTTTCTCAGTCAGTTTCTCCCCCAACTTGGCTCTGTGTTACCAGCATTCCAAGTTACTACATACTACCACTGAGGTTAGGTGAGAACATCCTTACAAATGCTACCGCCTCAAACATTAATGATATCATGCTTATATGAGGAGACAAAGGTGTAATTCACACACCTTCAGTTCTGTATTCGAACAGCCTAGGATCAGCTTTCAAAGGTATTAAACCTAAGCGGTGAGCTAACACTTCATCTTGCATTAATGATGTGTTGTTGAGCATATGAACCCTATCGATAGCCATGGTGGGCACCTGAAAGTAAACAGAGGAAAGTGAGTTAAATCTATAACATGACAAGATATCAGCAAACTCAAGATAATAAAAGAAAGAAAAGAAGCAAATGGGAACCACAAAACAGCTGCTATAGTGCCATGGTGGGATTAAGTTAATGAATAGTAAGTAAGGCCGGGCTGACCGGCGAGGCGCCCTAAAGGGGCCAAGGCAACTGGCAACTGCTGTTGTGCAGCCCGAAGTTGGACTGTGCTCCTTAACTTAGTGCTATTGACACATTGTGTAACTTCTATATTCCCGCAAGGCTCCGCGGCCGTCTGATAGCCAACAGTACATCTTATCACAGACTGCGGCAGACGCTGCAGAGCATGGATTTTCGGCGCACGGCCATACCTCCATCGAGTAGGACTGTGTTGTTACAAACTCCACTGATAGGTAGCACTGGCAGTCGCGCACACTGCGAGTGATCACCGATTTTTCACAGCCCAGTCAAACAATGCAGACAGATTACTTACAGTATGACTATGTCCCTCCCGCACCCTGTTACCTCAGAGGGTCGGGGTATTGGAGTGGCATAGTCATCCACGGTCACGGTCCTCAAAAATCCGTCATCTCCAAGGATTGAACCTGGGACCTCAGTGTTGGCAGCGAACTGCCTTTACCACTACACCACTGAGACTGAGTAAGTTAGTTAATATTTTTATTTAATTTATGCTTAGGTGCCTTCTCCACCAACTAGTAGTGGGCCAGAACAGAAAAATTTATGTGATTGAGATTTATTTTTGGCAGTCAATTAATGTCTTGGAATTTTCGACGAGGTACCAGCCAGTTTTTTCAAGCACGGATTTTTTACAATGCGAGTGAGAAAATAACTTGAGGAGAGTTCAGTGTGGGCAAAAAATCTGATTTATAAATATTGCTTTCAGACCTCACTTCATCCTTCATAACCTACCGGCCTTTTAGAGGAGAAAAATACACATAGCTGATGAAAATTATTTTTAAGTGTGTGACTGATATGCATTCAGCAAGATTGTGTACTCCCACAGTATTTCCCCCATTACTCAGCAACCTTCAATTATAAGTATTCATATTTGTAGCTCTAAAGCCTACTTCAGATAACTTTGCGTTTTTTGCTGTACACGAAGGATACTAACTTTCGTATCCTGCGCAGGTAGAAAAAAGGGTACTTATGCTACTCTATTTTCTTAGATGTGATATTTATTTTGGAAGAAAGTCACAAATATTTTCCCTTGAAACTCAAAGATGTACCAGCTGATTAAGTAGCAAATAACATTTTCTGAAAACTTGAAAAGAGAACTCAAAAGCGTCTTGGGATGCACTCTATTATGCTTGTAATGTAATAGGAATTTTGCAGCTTTCAAATGTTCAGTATTGGACGCAGGAACTTGGTGCTTATGAAGATCCAATAATTTGTTGCTAATCTATAAGTCATTATGGTCATAACATTATTCAGGATGTCAAGTTTTTTTTTTTTTCATTTTGGGAAATCCTAACTTCTAACTGCTAAATCTTGATTGCATAATTTTTCCAAATCCTGATTTTTAGTGAAGAAACAATAGCGAACAGATAGTGGATAATTAACTGAAAATGAGGAGACAGCCGAATTTTCTCAAATCTTGATTTTAGGACCAATTTTCCCTCAAATCCTGATGAAATTGGGAAAATTCTGATGCTAGACACCCTGTTATTATATGATCATTACTATTACTCTATTTAGATGAATTAAAACTATATTTGTGATTTTCAAAAAGGGTAAGAAAACACTACTTACATCAGAAATCAGCACTCTTCTAACAGCATTTGCAATGGCTGGGGGAATACCAATCATATCAAATTCAAACTTTTCATGGTCATACTTCACAATGTCGATACGAAATTTCTGCAAAAAAAGAATAACCCATATAGTAATATCCATGAGCCGGAGGTAAAAAAATTACTGGAACTTAAGTTAATACACTGAGGTTAAATAAAATACAATTCATTGGATCAAATCTAATCAAATAATGAAGAGAAATTCAAATTCCACTTCTTTACTTTCTGTTTCATAAGTAAAAGAACTAAACAGGCCAAATATAGAAATCTCCTTTTTTTCTCTCACTGTGAGGTCCCAAGTCAAAACAATTTAAGTCTATCTCTTGGGCAAATCTATAATTTGAACTTACTAGCAGCAGCACAGTTCCGTTAAATTATTAAAAATTGAGATGAACATCATTCAATGTCTCAAGTACAAAACCATGTACCTCCATTGCAGTGCTTCAAAATTTCTGTTCTTATTTTATTATTCCGAAGAGAAACAAGTCAAACCTATAGTTAGAGATTGATTCAGAATATTCTGCTGGCAGAGAGGAAGAATCCAGAAAATTTTTAAGAGGTTGAGGCAAGTAGATTTCCAAAAAAAAAAAACGAAGTGACAACAAGTCTGCAACATTGCAAGCCAGGATACGAGGTTTCGCACTATGGCCATCAATATTCATCATTTCATACACAAATATAAATTTTTTTGAAGCTTCTCTTGAACACTGTAAGTCATGATCTGTTTGGGTTTTCAAAATAATTACTCATAAGATTTAAAATGAGTGCATACATCTCTGAAGTCTTTCAGATTTTCTTTCATGTCTGAAGAGAGATCCTCGAAATCATCCGCCGTCTGAAACACACAGAGAAATATTACAGTAAGGTGACCATCATAGCCTAAGTAAAGTTGGTAGGACTGGGGAAAGAAAAAAAGAGATAAAAGTCACGTCAGTCTGGATGCATCAATCATCAGTTGGCCCATTGGTTAGCATGTAAATATCTGTTGAATGGTGCAATTTTTGGATGTGACATTTGTCTCTTCTTTTCTTCCCAGTTCTAATAACATGGGCAGGTGGCTACTTCAAGCATTACATGGGTCATTTAGGTAGACTCTTTAATCCATCCCAACGACCACTTCTCATCCCCCATAGGCGAGAGCTTACAGTAAGCATAAATACATTTCCATTTCTTTACATGTCTGATGTACCTGAGTGAGAAACAAGTTGAGATAAACCCCCAACCCACATTATTAAGACATAGATGTACTGGACTGGCAATGAAGTCACTTTATAAGGTTGTTCGACCAAGTGCTTACTTCTGAGACCAGTGTGTGTCGCGACTAGAAATGCTGTAAGAGGGAGAGGGGAAGGGTTCCAGCTCTTTGTGGGACACTTACGTATACAATTTATTTTGGAAAAAGCCAGAGCTCCTTACGTTTTATCGTTAGTTAGGACTTTGGATAACCGAATTGGTCAAACTTACCGATATAAGTAGTCGATTTGTATCGATACATCTCAAAAAACACAACCCACGATACTGCCGTTAGTCGACGTGTCAATAAATGCAGTTTGCTTCACCCTCTTAGCAAACAGGAGGCTAGGAATGCCCCACAGCTTATATACATAGAGAAATACTGTAGATAGGAGAGCTGGCGTCATGTTCTGCTCGACGAGTTCCGAGCCCAGTGTACGCTGCCCAGCTCCAGTCACTTTTTTGATGCAAGATGGCGGTGTGGACTAAGTGGTAATTCGTATCTTCTTGGTTTACATCGGATGGCCGGGTACCCATGTATCAAAAAAGTGACCACACAGAAGTCTCGGGGAAGTAGGGACCTGGAAAACGCTAAAAGTGACGCCAGCTATCCCACTGAGATAATGACTCTATACTGATATATGTAGAACATGTAGGCTGTGAATACCTCATTCGACGATTGAATTCAGTGGCGTTTTAATGCATGGCGACTCTGATGAAATCTAAATTTAGAAGCTAGTTCCTGTGGAGGTAATTAAGTACTTACATCGGTTACATTGTGCTCGTTCAGAGTTACTTTGTTTTTCTTCCCCATTTTCGGAAGTTTTGAAGATAAATGGGTGATAATGTGCAGTGGACTATTTACTTTAAGAAACACTCCAACAACTTAAAAAAGTAAAAAGATTAATTGTAAAAGTATTAAAGTATGCACGTGCACTCGTTAGGCCATGCCATAATGATAACGAATCACAAATTCACAAATTCAAACTTTCTAACCTCAAAACATGATGAGTGGTGAGTGGAGATGATGACAGCTCTGTGATGGTTGATGGAAAGTAGCATCATAATATTTTCGTTTCATCTTTTAGTGGAATTTATCGAGTTCTGTCTTTCTGTTAAAAAAATAAAGTTTATTTCATCTATGAACTTCGCTTAATAAAATGAGAGGAAAGTGACCGTTCGCGAAAGTCTATTCCGCCAGTGTTTTCATCAGCGTGCACATATTTTCTCAATTTTCTGCGCAGTCGATTTCAATAGTTTGTGTTATCAATATCTGGTCTGAGTTTTTTTCGTCCTTTCTTTCGAAGATTGCTCCTTTTCATTTTCGTGAAGCGTTGAAAAATTTCTGCTCGACTCACTTCTTGTCTCAAGGAGATTCAGGCTCTCAGACCCGAGTCAAGGTTGTACTCCTTTTTGTGGCCACACCTACCTACCTCGCTGACCGTTTACAATGAAGACAGTGCTCAGGAAGGTGTCCTGCAACAATTGCCTTAATCATTGGGAAGTCTAGAGTACTTCATCATGAAATGGCTCAATTTAGTCTGTACAATGGGCATCAAAAGAATGCTAGAAATAGCCAGTGTTTGAATGCCGAGACTAGGACCGTCGAAGATGTAGAAAGGCCAGACCTGTTGAACGGACATGATTGTGCTGTCAGCCCTGACAGCCCAATCATAATGCGCCATGATGTGAATAACATCAATCAAAACGGCAAGAATAAATGTCTAAGTAATGATTCGCAATCTTCACTTGACTTGTCCGCAAGGAAAACAAATGGTGCGGTCTTGTTGTCTGAGGCCCTTGAAACTATCCCGCTTGCATATAGCCCTAAAACTCGCCAGCTACATTACATAAATAGTAATGACTTTAAACCACCCAATAAAATTGACTTGCACAAGAGAGAAGTATCGATCTCAAATCTGGATAACCTAGAAGAAATTGATTTGAAGAGTCATTGCGACAATGAAACTATCTCTTGGTCCAATGTCGAGAATTCTCTCAGCACTTCAGCAACCAACACTGGTCTCTTGTCTGCGTTAGAAAATGACTCATCACTCTTGACGAACGACGACCAGTCCTCTCATAATTTACTCGACTGTGAAGACTCCTGCTCCATAAGTGGCTGCAGCATAGCATCAGATGATCAAGGAGACTCCAAACCGAAACACAAGACGCTAACTAGCTTTTTCAAGCGAGGGGTTTTTTCTTGGAAATCGGAGAAGGATGGTGACGAAGCATCAATCAACAGTAATGATGACTCAAGTTTATGGAAAATATTTGGCAGGAAACCATCTAAAACTGTGACAAGTTTTGAATGGGCAAATGTTGACAGTATTAGTCTTGCATCTAATTCGTCTGTAAGTACTCAAAATAGTCCAAATGTTGCCCAAGGCAGTCGGAGTCATGAAAATATTGTTGCCAGTAGTTCAGCCCTTATCCAATTAGATCGACCAGCGAATTTACCGGCCAAATCACCCTCAGAACAGCTAAAACATAAATTGGAGTACGAGCAAATGATCCAAGCAGCCAAGAAAAAAGGTACGTGCTTAAGTCCAAATTAAGGCAAAATTAAATTATTTTAATACCTACCCTTTTCAAAAGTATTTATCAATGGAAAAATTGTGAAATCACCTCAATTTCCTGTCACTAAATGCTTTAGCAAGGGTGCTAATTGTTCTTGTCTGCGTGGTTGCAACCAAATTGTGAAAAGGCAGTACCTAAAAGTTGTGGAGGCTGAACGTTTTTTTTTTTTTTATTTATAAGTATATATTTTTTTTGTACCTACAAAAGTTTTCAGTTCTTCAATTCTTGTACCTACCTAGAGAGCAACTTTTGCACACATCCAAAAATATATCAAAATTTTGATCATTGACCTTTGCAAAAACCCAGGGTGTTGGGAAAAATTACAGAGGTGTAGTAACTAAGTAAGTTTGCAAGAAATAACATTGAGTATTTTTTTATCTAAAAAGTTAATGTGACAGCAATGCTGCAAACGGAAACACGCATTCTTCCAACAGACATGGACGAAATGACAAAATCAAGAATTTTGTTCTCCCTCCCCCATCCCCCTCATTAAAAAATCTCACTGTCTACCTAGTTCACTATCTTAGAATTGAGTTTTCAGTACCTTTCTAATTGAAAACCCAAACAGTCTGTAACCGAAAGTCATATTATTTTATCTATTTTTATTTTGAAATAACTATCTATTACAGAGCTCAAAGAGGCAAAAGACAGGAAAAAACAGTTGGAGGCTCAGTTGAAGGCGGAGGATGAGTTGGCTTCTGCGACTCGCTTTTGGACGCAAGAAATCCTTCCAAATTGGAATCAAATGTAAGTTCTAACCATGTAAATCCATCCTGTTACTTCTAGTATTTGGACCATGTTTTAGTGTTTTCATCTTCTTCGTAAGTATTGACCGACTGTGAGTAAGTAAAGGATCCAACCTAAGAAACAATTGAAAGAGCTTAAAAAAATATCAGCGCCTGGTGAAAGAGAATAAAATTAGATGACATTTGAACACATCCGAAGCCCTAGTACTTTGCAAATTTTTTAGATGGACTTTTTGCTTCAGGGCAATGCATCTTGAGTACAATTGATTAGTTTTAAATTTTCACCTTTTGGTAGCTTATTCTTTGAAAACTGACATTTCAGTCTCTTGATTAATGTTTAACGATTATCTTTCCAAAAAGCATCTCTCGGAAGTCACAAGTACCATCACCAATCAACCAAAGTTATTGATACAATAAAAATTGTCAAACATTTGAAACAATACTTTTGAACTCATTTCCAGGCTTTGATGTATAATTTTCAGTATGAACACTTCTGAATAATTAAGCTAAAGACTGACCTTCGGCATTTTCCGAAATAGCACTGATGATGGCTATAATATTCAATGTATCAAAGTGGTGATGACAGCCAGGGGTGCAGAAACTTCCTATCTATGCATTCTGCTGTGTAAAAGAAGAACGCTGTGCTGTATTAGCCTTCAGACGTTGCTAAGATTCCTGCGATAAAACACAAATTTATTGGATAAGTTATGAATATTTTTTTCCCAATTTTTCAGACAATATTGTTCGTAGTTTAATCTAAAATATCTGAAAATTTCCAGGAAAAATATGCGTAACTTCCATCCACAATAAACACTTTATCAGAGAAAATCTGGCAACTCTCAAATGTACATACAGCGTTCTTCCTTAGCTTGGCAGTATCGTAGGATGTACAAAGAGCAAAATGAAGGACAAAAATCTTGGGATAAGGGCCTTTCAATAAAAGTGAGACTAAAAACTCTCCTCATTCTTAAGCTTGCAGAATTCATAGTCAAGAATTCACCTTTATTATTTACTTTAGTCAAATGAATTAGCTCTCATTAAATTTAAATTTTTTTTTTTTCGAATGATTGTCCATTTTCCAAAATGATTAATGAAGATTGCATATTTCTAATTTTTGAGTCATTGAACTGCCAATTTATTTTTACTTATGAAAAAATCATTGTATTCAAATTTTACACTCCAACCCTATAATTCATTCCAGGTGCAACACAAAGAAAGCACAGCAGTTATGGTGGCAGGGCATTCCTCCTTGTATAAGAGGCCGTGTCTGGTGTCTAGCAATTGGGAATCAACTAGGCATAACTCATCAAATGTATGATATTTATGCGGAAAAGTGAGTATGAAAATCATTTGCCATAATATCAATGAGAAAAACACGATAGCGATAAAAGTATGGACTGCATGTCTTAAGAGGTAACAAAGTAACAATATGACAGTCAAAAAGTCAAACTACAACAGCTCAAGCTAGTAAGTTGGAATTTTTTAGCCAACGTGCGTTAAAAAATCCAGAAAACTGGAAATCTCGATACAGAGGGAAACAGCTCATATGCGCACAATTTTCCCTGAAAGGGATATGCCGTTTGGTGCAACACTAGTAACGACCATATAGGAAGGCAAGTGCAGACGCGTTTCGTGTCTAGTTGGACCCATCCTCAATGCAGAGCAGCCTCCTGAATTTTCTGCTACCAAGCTCAGAGAGGTTGTGAAAACCATTCCGAGACTTAGGCAAGCGGTCACTGGCGGCAAGTAAACTTGCGCCATCTGGTGAGCAATTTGTAGCTCAAGCTACTGAATATTATAGTAATAACAATGAAAAAATTAAAGACCAATTTAATTTAAATAAGTGAATAAGATGAATAAATAAGAGAGAATAACATCAAAGACCTCAGAGAAAAAACAATTTAAAAGGAGGAATAAGGATTAATAGCTAGATCTGTAGGTACCCAGTCCAAAACATTGTAGCCTCATTTTTAGACCCGAAATAACTGGACTAGACTCAAATTGGTTGAATGGGTTGATTTTTTTTGTTTGACTCAAGAAACTTTCTTATCTGGAAAATGAGAAAGTTCTTAAGCGTACCATTGGTTAATTTCCCTGTACTCTTGACTGCTTGATCCATAAAATAACATCTGTTATTTCCTGGCATGCACCAGTTTTCTGAGATTTGTCCGGTCTTCCGGAAAATTTTTTTGCGGTAGGATCAAATGGATAGCATTCTCAGATTCCGCGCTAAAAGTTTGTTAATAGTTCTCTGATCCTCACCTTGTCCCAAAATAGTTTTTTTTTGTGTATGTGCTTTTAATTTTTTATCAATTTTTTTCTTTTAGAGCTCAAGAAAAATTGAAGACTGCAAATGATCGTTGTAATATGAATCCACTGTCAAGGTGCGATCATGAATCTAGTGTTGAATTGATTACTCTGGATATCAGCAGAACTTTTCCTCACTTATGTATCTTTCAAGAGGTATTTTTATTTATTGGCTCATATTTTAAACCATAAAGATTGAAATCTGAGACTGTGTTGCAAGGATTGTAAATTTTAAATTTTTCGATTTTGGTAGATCAGTCTAACTAGGAAGGATTTAGCCTGCGAGCAGTTGCTTTTAATGGTATTTGTTACTAGAAAACTTTGCCTACTGAAAAATTGCGCAAAAAAGGCTACAGGAAAATGTATATTTCAACGCTGTTTGCCAAAATGATCACACAGTAACACAGTTCATTCAGTAGTTCAAACTACAGCAGTGACCTAACCAACCCTGCACTGTGTGTCAACTGTGAAGTTTACTTTTAGCGTGACGTTATTAAAAATTGTCTTTTACTTAAATATCAAGAAATGTTTGAGTTTCTCTCCGGGGAAGGAAGTCTCATCGCAAGCAATTTGAAGATTACTAGAGCTAAAATATTTCTGAGAATGAAGCAACCCAAAAAAACACATAACAAAACAGGTGATCACATTTTAGAGTACCATAATTTCTTTGGAGGATGGAAGGCACAATCTCAATCAAACGTTTGAGGTGTGACATGTGTGAAGAAAATAGATTATTTGGACTTCAGATTTTGTAATGTTGTTTTTTTTGAAGTCTCATCTTTCTTGACTTACGTCCTTGGACTAAAATTCTGTTTGATTTTCAATTGATTTAATTTGTTGGTAATTATTTGCAATCATGTACTGTTCTCAGGGTGGCCCGTATTATAAAATGTTGTTTAGTCTTTTGGGAGCGTACGTTTGCTACCGTCCAGATCTAGGTTATGCCCAAGGAATGTCTTTCATTGCTGCTGTCCTCATTCTCAACATGGACGCTGCTGATGCTTTCATCTGTTTTGCAAACTTGCTCAATAGGCCGTGTCATACTGCATTTTTTCAACTTGATCAACTCGTGGTACGTTTCAAACTTTGTTACACCAGTCTTGCAGGCAGTTTACTTTAATGTGCCAATGAATGATATTCTTATCGTCAGTCAAAGAAACTAATCTGGTTTCTTAGTAAATAGAGACACAATGTACCAGATGTACAGAAACTTATGGCCGCTCAACTGGCAGGTCATGTTAGGTCGCATACAAAAATTGAAAGACCTTTAGAAGGAGTGTTGAAAATAGAAAGGTCTGTTAGTATAAGTGTATAAGTAGCATGATATCTGCATAATCGGGGATGGTTGAAAGAGAAAAGAATAAACAAAAAAAATTATCACTTTGAATTGCTTTTTTATTAAGTACATATTATTGAAAAGCAGTATTGAATGATTGCAACACAGGTACCATCTCCAATGATGAATGATAAAACTCAGAAATATAACAAAAGGCAATTTTGAAGTACATAAAAAGTGAATGTCCCTCATATTTGAAACAGTATAATGTACATATATTTTTTTATATCATAGTATTACACAGTAATGGTTTTTATATTTACCAGTAAAGACAGTATGCAGCATCTATATATTTTATGGATAACAAGCTAATCAATTTTTCTACCTGAGAAATGCTCTTGAGCCAGTTGACCCTAAAAAATAACCATATGCCTCTTTTCTCACAAATGTTCCTCTCTCAAATTGTTTATGAACCAACTGTCTGACTTATCTCTCTAATTTTGCAGATGCAAGCCTACTATTCTGCTTACAATGATCTTCTAAGTGAAAATTTGCCCAAACTTCATGAGCACTTCATTAATATTGGTCTCAGCGCAGACTTTTACTTATTAGATTGGGTATACACTGTTTTCTCAAAAGCAATGTCTCTAGACCTCGCATCAAGAATATGGGATGTTTTCTTGCGAGATGGAGAAGAGTTTCTGTTCAGAACTGCTCTTGGTAAGCCATTTTTAAAATTCCACTCTACTTTATCACCTGCTAATAATAAAACCTGATCGAAGTAAGCCTGAGCTCCAACAAATAATAATGCAAGTGAGCGTGATTATATAGATGATTAAAGAGTGAAAACTGTACCAGAGAGTAAACTTTGTTTCAAAATTTAAATATTCCTGTTTATTTTTAGTTTTTCCTCCTATACTTGGCAGAGCTATCTGAGGTCAGACAGCAGAACAATTTTCCAATTTGATAAGTTTCAGTTTTTTGTTTGTGGTGTTCTAACTCCATCCCCAAATCTTTAGAACCATTTGACCTGTGAAAGTAATTTTTAAAAGCCTAAAAGCTTTATGATACCCTAGCATCATACTTTGTAAAGAGCAAGGAGGTTGGAGAACTCAAGGCTGCACCAAGTTTTTAGAGACGAAGATCCGATTGCAAGGTACATTTTAAGCATGGCAACAATGAGGTTGAAACAACACTGTTGTATTTCAATGGCACCGTATTTTAGGAAAAACGCTGTATGAGCCTTCGGATATTGCCGAATTTCCTTTGACTAATCACGAATTTGGGGGAAATTTCTGAGTATTTTTTCTCCGGTTTTCAAAAAATTTTGCTTATTATTTGATCTAAAGTGTCTGAAAGTTTCAACGGTAAATATTCATAACTTTCCTCAAAAGTGGGTGTATTTTGAGAGAAAACTTGGCAACATTCCAATGTTCATACAGCATTTTTCCTTAGCACGGCAGAATGGGTCTATTGCAAGGTAAATACACATTTTTGTGATTTCATTGTCAAAGTGTTAGTTTGAATCAAAAGTATGAATTATTGATCTCATTGCGATAATTATTCATTATTCAGGAACCTTCTGACATGCTTTATATTTCCTTAGGTATACTCCATACAAGTCAAGATACTTTACTCACCATGGATTTCATCACAGGAGCCAAATACCTGACAAAATTACCTGACGATTTCTCTGCAGACAAACTTTTCAAATCAATATCAATGATGCGGATGAATGTAGGCAAACAGTCATTCAATGACATTTTAGAAAATTATCTTCCCAGTAATTCATCATCATCAGATATGCTGTGAAGCAAGTTAGGTGAGTTATTTTACTTTTAGCTCTTGAGCTATTCCTCCAAGCTAAGGACCGGGTTTGTCAAATTTCCTGTAATAAATATAACTTTATTGGGAAAGTTGTAAAAAATGCTTAAACAATTTTTCAGACTTTGTTGGAAAAACAGTCTAAAATATCTGAAACTTTCAAGAAAAAATAAGCCTGACTTTCTTCCAAATTGTATTTCATCAGGGGAAATTTAAGTAACAACATTCGAATGTTTATCCGGCGTTTTTCCTTAGCCCAGAAGCATTATGAATGGTTTTTCTTCATTGCACGAATAGGCTTTCCAGCAGTTTGTCAAGAGATTTGCGAATTTCTCTGTTAATTTTTTTTGTTTTATCTAAACTGAGTCTCATCAAATTAACACTATCAACACCGCAGGAAGATTTATAAGAATGCAGTAGTCATCAACAAGAAGAAATACTAACCTCTTTTAAACTACTATCTCATTAGAGTTATTGCAAGTTCTTTTTTATCATCAAAAACTTTATAACAAATATATTTGGATGGTTCGAAACAACAAAGTATACATTTTAGGGGAACCTTAAAGAATTTTATTTAAAATATTTGAAAATCAAGGTCATTAGGTCTGGGATCTTATGTTTGAAGTTGAGTTGTTTCGGTTTCAGCCTTAAATATTTGTGGAATGTCACATTACCAGTAAAAATGTCATTCGATGTTTGTAATCTTTTTTTTTTCCTTTTCATTTTCAGGTCCGAAACTTCTCTCTCCTTCCTCATATTTTTCATATGGAATCATACCCAATGAACGATTTTGCTATTCAGTGAGTAGGCTTTGTTTTTTTTATATTTTGCAGTTTTTTCTTATCGTTTTTTTTTTATTTTTTTCTCTCTTTCAATTGGTGCTCAAAGCTCATGTCACATGGTGCATATGATCTTTTAAAATGCACCCTTGAAAACGGTAAGCATGCATGATAATGCTGAGCAAAAGCTCAGGAAGTATTTTTTCGGAGGTGTAACTAAGTAAAACTAGATAATACTGCAGGAAAGAATAACTTTTAGAACTAACAAATGAGGACAAATACTGTCAATTCTTCCAGGCAACTTTCATTCTACATCGAGAATCTTATTTTTCACTGCCTTGAGGGGGAGTCATAAGTCCCTATCTTTGCGATGAAAAATTTACTGATGCTAAGGCATACCTTTCTGAGGTTCCACTCAATGGATTTCAAAACTTTTTTAGTTTTTTTTCTAATTTTACACGAGTTGATTTGTAAAAATTTTGAAAATTGAATTTTCATAATTTTTTTTTAAAAAATGTTTGAAGAATATTAAGGAAAAACTGTCTCATCTGCAGTTAGATAAAAAGGTTAGGAACAAACATAAGAAAGATTTTAGAAATCTATTCAGTAGATCCTGAGGAAAGTGTGCATTAAGGTCAAAAATGTTGTTTTGAGAAAAAGCTGTTGGAAGTTTTCAACATACGGTAAGATTGTATCACTGCATCACAAAATGTTGCATACCTCTTTCAGTAATGATGATATTTTAAAAAAAAGTTTGTATTGAATTATAGCTAAGGATATGTAGAATTCGAGTAGGGGGAAACCCTCTAATATTTTTTTTTTACAAAAATAACTCATGACTCCCCTTAAATAATCATCCGTTCATGAATCTCACAAATTTATGTTATGTACCTGCCAATCCTTACTTCAAAGCTGAGAAAGCGGCAGGGCTGATATCATTATCATTGCACCTCAAATTCATTACAGCATTTCAAAGCAAGGATACCCTAACATTTAATATCACAATGAACCACTAGACAAGGTATGAATTTAAGCATTCTGATACATGTTTCTTAACCAGAATTTCACGTAGCGCATGATTTGCGCAACGAAAACTAATGAAAATAACTTCAAACAAAGATATTAATGTTTTTATTTCACATTGGTTACGAGGAATTTGAACTGCCCGCTGACAAGAAACTCAAAGCTCTACAAGAGTCAAATCGCACACTACAATGGTTTCAACAAGCTTCTCAATCGAGTAATGTTCATTTCCCACCATGTATTGTTCAAACCATAAGCAATTTGCTACAGCTGAGCCAAAGCATCAAGATTGAGGTTGCCAGATTTTTACATAGCAGAGACTGTCATGATAACGTTTAACGCACGATATGAATCACGCAGAACATTGAGTTTTCATGAGCGGGTGGTTAGAATTTACGCATCAAGAATCATTAAATATCTTTGGTAGGAGTTGATTTCGGTAATTTTCGTTATGCGCGTCATATTTTACGTGAAATTTTAGTTTAAACATGTATCAGAATGCTGAAATTGGTACCTTGTCTAGTATTCCATTGCTTCTTTTTTTATCAATAGCCAAAGTAGGAAACCATCTTTTTTAATCGCTGTGTTTCAAAATTGCTGCTCCAATTTTATTTTTCTAAGAGGTACAAGCCTACTTCACAGTTTGAAATTTATAATGAATATTCTGCTAACAGAATAGGAAAAACAAGGAAGTTCTCAAGAAATTACATTAATTAATATTCCAAAGGAAAAATAAAGTATTACAGGAAGTGAATGTTGTAAGCAAAGGTATATGGTTTTGCTCTTCTGCCATCAATTCTCCGTTCAACTGAGTGGTGAAAATTCCTAGCAATGCCTAGGCCTCATCTAAAAGGTAGGCCCATAATACATCTGTAAATTTGTGAAAAAAAAATGAAAAAACGGAAGAAATTTACAATTTTACAGTAGTTTATTCATTTAAGGCTAGATCACCATGTATCCTCTCCAGAGAGCCATCATAAATGAAATGTTTTTGTGATCTCCATCCTAAAAGTTTTGGTGCATCGGAATTTTATTATTTAAGCAATATCAATTCTACGGTGCAGTCATTGTCTATTATTGATTCTTTCTCCAAAATTATTTTGCCTCAAGATGTTATCATCAAGTATTTACATCTTTTATCAAATAATTTGTCCAATAGCTCTAAATCGACAGCAAGTTTATAATTTATAATTTCTGTTCTTTATTTCTAGAAATTGTTAATCTTATTCATCCCTTCAATGTATTTTTATTTTTTATTTTTTTATTTCATTTTTTAATTACCTAGATAATTTAATGTGAATGAGAGGCAACTGTGATGAATACGAGTCTTAATGCCTTACTGAATTGTTGGGATAATTTTAATAAAACTACTTAAAAATTGTTCAGAAATGAGCACAGATATGTTTAGGTACTTCAGTGCCATTGAAGTTAGTGATTATGTAAACCCTCTCCAAAGTTGCGTTTTTTCAAGGAATCATTAGAATCTATGTATTTAAAAAAGACAAAAATTTTCACTCAATATGACAGAAAAGAAAGTATGAAATATATGCTATTCAAATTCACATTTCAATGGAATTTTAGCGATGTTCTAATCCCTCTAATTCAGGAATTGATTACATTATTATTATCTTTGTCTCTAAAATCTACCAAAAATTTAATAATATGATTAATTTAATTTTCTTGGTTTCTTTTCCCTTCAAGTGCAATGCGTACCAAGACTGTGCTGTAAATAATTCATTTTATTCTCTGAATCATGTATCTATTTATCATGGAAAAATATATTGTGGTTGTATATTTTATTATTGTAAATGTGTAAAAAAATATTATTTTTTTATAGTCTCTATTTTTTTATATATCTTTCGAAGGTCGATTTGCATGACAATTTTTTTACGAACATATGTTAGGTATTTTTCTTGATCTGAAAGCATTGTAGCATTCTAGATTTGTGAACTGATATGAAAGATTTTAATATTTCATCATTTTACTTAGTCAAATTTTTTCTATCAATGGAATTTGTCACAAGCTCAAAGCAAATTCAGTAGCTTTTGAACAGGAGGTAAATGAAGAGCGTACAGTGGTAACAGTAGATTTCCTTCAAGATTTGAGAATTAATTTAACTTTTAATTAATTCATCCTGTGTGAAATTTTTATGAGAAGCAACATAGTACCACTAATTTTGCCTGAAAGTAACTTGGAAGCTCAAAAAGAGCTCTTAAAGCTGTGATAGCTATGAAGCATCAACATAGGAGAATTCATCTCATGCCAGAAATTTCAAGTTTCTAACTACAAGAAAGGACAACATTTCATGTTGGGGGGGGGGGGGGGGGGGGTACCATCATAGGTTGTTACACTTGATTACAGTAATGTATCACAAATTTTGAAAATGTTTGTAGCTCAGTTTTTGAAAGAAAGAAAAAAAAGAGAGTTTTTTCCTCTCTCATGGTTTGAGATATGCTGGCTCCTTTTCTAATCCCTAATATGAACATGATGGCAGAGATCTCTGTTTCTAGCTGCTCAATCTTGTTTTAATGTGAAAGACGATTCCATTGTATTCTTGCCAATAGTTGATAAATTTGTATATTCTTTCCATGTTGGTGTGCTCGTGTCATTCAAAAGTTTAATTTCTCTCAAAAGTATGTTCTGACATTTTGAGTTGTTAATCGTTTTTTGTCAATTCTCATTCTAGTTGTCATTATTTTAGTTCATCCATTGCAGAATGTCTAAAAATGTTTTTTCACCATAAAAATCGAAAATAATGTACGACTCCAGTGCTGATCTTTCTGAATTTTACGATGATTTTTTAGGATTACTCTTTTCCACATGCCACTAACCTTGAATCCCTCAAATTTGCCAAAGCTCAGGGTATTTTAAGTGAAAATCTGAATTAAAGCTATCTGATAGCATCAAAGTATTCTGAATTTGTGCTCACTGAAATAACGTTTGAATAAAATCCAACAAAATAATCTGCCTTTCTAAGGAAAAACGCTATATGAGCTTTCAGAAGGATGCCAAATTTCCTCAGGCATATAGTAAATTTTCTGGAAAATTAGTAGACTTTTTGCCAAGTTTTTCAAAGAATTCTTTCTGCGATTTGATCCAGAGTGTAGAAAAAATAAAAAAACCAAGAGAAAATATTCACAACTTTCTTCAAAAATAAATCTCTTTTGAGAGGAAATTTGGCAACATTCGAATGCTCTGCCGTGCTAAGGAAGAACGCCGTATGAAAATTCGAGAGTTGCTAAATGTCCTTCGATAAAATGTTTATTTTTGAGGAAATTTATGAATATTTTCTCCTGAAATTTTCAGGAACTTTAGGTGAAATTGCGAACAAAATTATCTGATAATTTGGGAGAAAAGTATTCATAAGTTTGTCGGGAAAGTCGAGTTTTATCAAAGGAAATTTGGCAATGCCTGAAGGTTCATACGGCGTTCTTCCTTAGCACGGCAGTGCTCATGTGGCGTTCTTCTCTAGCACAGCAGTTATATTGGGATCAATCAAGTCCCCTCTCAAAACAGCGCAAGTGGTCCATTTCTCTCATAACCTGCAATGTAAGGATGATGGTTGGATAGATATTTACTTATTTTTAATTTAGTTTCCAGTCTAAACATAGCAAATACTCGTCTCTGATATTGTCTCAGTCATAGGTTTAAAGTTTGTAATCTTATTAACCCTATTGTAGCAAATTCAAAACTCAATATACCTGTAATCTTGCTTTCAAACTTCAAAAAAATCATATGCATTTAACTTTTTAAGTCAGGCTTCCTCTGGACATCACAAATTTGATGACTCAAAGAAGCCCTTGAAGCAATGGCAGTTTTCCTATTAGAATTGCCTTGAATCATTGTTGAAGTATTTTTACTCTGAAAGCTTTTGAAGCAACATCCGCTTAAGGTTTTGGTTTTCTCCTCAGGAAAACTAGGAAATACTGATTTAATTTGTAGTAAGTGGTTGTTGAGATATCTATCTTATGGTAACAAAGAAAACATAATGGAAAGACAAGAAAAGACAAAAGAGGATCATTCCTATAGACTATAAGTTTTCAGTCGAAATTTTTTATCTGAAATTTACATGTGATGCGTCTAGTTCCAAAAGCGGCAATCTCCATTGACTTTTCTACAAATTGTGCGATCATTATAATTTTTAAAGTGAAAGAACAAGGAAATCCACATGTTTATGTTTTCTCGTGAATTTTCTGTTATTAAGCGAGAAAATTTGGAAAATTTTAAATACAGCTGGACGTTTTGATTGGTCCTCACAGAAAATTAATATGATCGCACAAGTTTTAGACAAGACATTGGAGATTGCCGGGTTTGGAACTAGGGGCCTCATGTACTTGTACCCATTTAACATATAAAATTTTGTGAAATTTTCTTCAAACTATTTTCCCCTTAATTACTTCAGGTAATGGCCCTTGGAATCTGGAGCATCAATAGGTGCCATTAGAGTACATGATATTTTCATTTGCTCTCATTTCATCTTCTGTTTTTAAGTTGTTTATTTCCCAAAGAATCTGATGTATAGTTTTATAAAATCTGTTCAGCCATAGTTCAACATATTAGTTATTCTACAATTTCCTATGTTTCCCTTAGGTTTGTCACGGAAAATTCAATCTTTGGAATTCCAACATTAATTTTCATACTATCAAATGTTGTATCAATGTCATGTTTAGGGCCAGACTATTTCCTTTTCGTCCTTCTGTTCCAAAGTATCAAGTTTGACCAACTCGAAGATTAGGTCCGTTTTTGATTGTGCAAAAATAAAATTGTGTCACAAGGAGTTACATTTACTTACGTTGAATTCTGTTATTATTTCAATGTTACAATTGTTGTCTGGGCAAAGTATTTAAATACACAGTTATGTATTCTGTTTCTGAATTATTGTCCATTATTTTTTTCACCATTATTTTCCCCTTTTACCTTTAAAATTACAAAATTTAAATGGGAGAAAAAACTTTTAATTTCAACTTTTTGGGCATTATTCTCATGCTGTCATAGTGATTCATGTACCCACCTGCTCAGCCTATACGTACCATAAATTTACTCACGGAAACTATTTACATAATTTTCAAATGTTTTGTAACTTGGCAGATCCTAACTGAAGTCTTCAAAGAAATGACAGGGAGATGTGGCTAATCCGTTTACATGATACGTGATGTATGCCACTAGAAACTGTCGTCACTGGTCGAAAACACCTTCAATTTCGTGTGATATGATCGAACATTCATGAAGTCGGAGAAAACCTTAAAAATCCATCATCCCATTCAACCTTGATGTCACGCTGTACCGAGATGGTTCTCTTCATCAATTTCAGAATCTCTTAACCCAAGTAGCAGTGATCGCGATAAATAGCGATTTTATCGGTTGATTATGGCGATTATATCGGTGGCAATTTATCGCAATATTATCGAATAAAAAATTGCGATATATGGCGATTAAATCGCTACACATTGCAATTTTTGGTTCAATAAAATTGCGATCAATTTTCGTCGATAAAATCGAGATTAAATTGCCACGTATCGCGATTTTTGTTGCGATAATATCGCGATAAATTGCCGGGCGATAAAATCGCGATTTTATTGCAACAAGATCGAGGATAATCGCTCAGATGTTGATGATCTTAGCGATTTTATCGCCGACAAATCGCAAGAAATCGCGATTTTTCCGTTGAAAAATGCTACTTGGGAAGCGGATGCTCCAGTTCGGACGAAATTTGAAGTCAAATTCCTCCATGAGAGGGCTCAATTCTATGAATGGAGTTCAATGCATAATTTTTTTTTTTTGCGAACACACACATTTTTATGCTTATTGAATTTTTGCGAAGTAAACATGTGTGGCTTGTCACTGCTAGCTCATTTTTTTCCAAATCGTGACTTGGCTCTCTGGTTAATATTACACCACTCACTGTGCCGGAACTGTCTTTATACAAATTCGCACTGCTAGTCTCAAAACTGAGAATTTGCCAGCAATGGACCACTAGACAAGGTACGAATTTAAGCATTCTGACACATGTTTTTTAACCAAAATTTCACGTAAAACACGATGCGCACAACAAAAATTACCGAAATCAACTCCTAACAAAGATATTCAATGATTCCTGATGCGTAAATTCAAACCACCCGCTCAATAAAACTCAATGCTCTACGTGATTCACATCGCGCGTTGAATATTATCGTGACAGTCTCTGCGATATGAAAATCTGGCAACCAAAATTTTGACACTTTGGCTCAGCTGTAGCAAATTGCTTATGGTTTGAACAACACATGGTGGGAAATGAACGTTACTCGATTGAGAAGCTTGTTGAAACCATTGTAGTGCGCGATTTGACTCACGTAGAGCTTTGAGTTTCTTGTCAGCGGGCAGTTCAAAATCCACGTAACCAATGTGAAATAAAAAGGTTAATATCTCCATCAGGAATTATTTTCACTAATTTTCGTTGCGCGAATCGTGTTCTACGTGTTCTACGAATTCATGTGTAACCCTTGTATCGTAAGGAAAAGTGAAAAAATTACCCTAAAAATTCCGCAAAAGGTGAATAAAGTTTCCAAAACACGCTAGGGCACTATACAATTTTTCTTACTTTTTTAGAGGTTTCTATCTATTTTCAAGATTTTGAGTACATGTAGAATGATATTTTTGGTAACTGCGTTTCATTTTCTTCCGTTGTCGGATGCTAAGAGGCTCCTGTCTGGGCATCCTCGACTTCAATGGCTCAACTCCCTTGCCATAGACAAACGAGAGGGGAGTCCAGGGCGGCCCGGCTCCCCCTAGAATTGAAAAGTATCATCTACCCTCCTCAGAAAAAATGTATAGATGTTTTGAATGCAACAATTCGAAAGTATTTGATGCTGAAAGTAAAAAAAGGCGTAATTATTCTGCAGAACTTTATGGAAAATCTCCATCATAAGAGCTTCAAAATGCGTCCAAGTAGATTTAAAATTTCAAAAATTTCCCGGAGGAGGCCATCCGGACCCCCTCTGTGCAAGGGGCCCGGGCCAGAAAACTGGTACCAGGGCCCGAGAATGGGATGTCGCGGGCCTGGCTAGAATTGTATTTAGCAAATAGGTGGTTTTTATATGAGAATAAAAAATAAACAAGTTGTTAGAAATGAAAAAAAAATAATAATAAACATGCAAAACGATAATCCGGGTATCGGAACTTGGCTGTTTTTGAAAACGCCCTCAAATGCGGCGTGATACCTCACGCATTCCGGAGAGTTCAAATAGTTGTATCATTGCGCCGTAAGAATGTGACGGAAGATTATAATTGAAATAGCCTTCATACTTGATGGCCTTTTCTATTTCCGTTCACATTTTTGCAGCCATCAAGGCATAGCCTAAGTGCGCTTCAGGTGGAATTGTATTTAGCAAATGGGTGGTTTTTATACGGGGATTAAGACTAAACAAGTGGTTAGAAATGAAAAGAAAATAATATGAACCATGCAAAACGATAATCCGGGTATCGGAACTTGGCTGTTTTTGAAAACGCCTTCAAATGCGGCGTGATACCTCACGCATTCCGGAGAGTTCAAAAATTTGTATCATTGCGCCGTAAGAATGTGACGGAAGGTTACAAGTTTCACTGCCTATTTTGAAAACGTAGAAGAACACGAACACTTAAAATCTGCCGTAATTTTCCCAAAGTATGACAAAAAGCATTATTTGAATGTGCTGCTAGCGAGCTGATAATAACAGTGATTGTTGAATTTTAATTTTTCATTTCAGTCTAATGTCTAAAGTCTATGCTTCAATTAAATAGGGGGAAAAGAAGTGTAGGAACCCTGGAACAAACAAAACCAGACCCGAAATTTTATAAACCTGCACGGAAATGGGCCCGAAGAGGTAATAAGACACCGAAACGTACTAAATGACAAAATTACTGTTATTGTCAGCTCGCTAGCAGCGCACATTCAAATAATGTATTTTGTCATGTCTCGGAAAAATCACGGCAGATTTTAAAGTGTTCATACTCGTTTACTCATTCAAAATAAGCAGTGAAAGAGTTGCAACGTCGCAATTGAGGTATGGACGTTTTTTTATCTCACTTTTGGTGATGAGAAAATGTGTAACTGCGCACGCGTTAGAGTGTAATATCAGCGGCAATCTTGATCTTCCGCCGGCAAGTCGAGGCGATACTCTTGAAGGCGCTCTGAGCAACTATACCACCTCGGAAGTATTGCACAGTATCAGACGGAATTGAAGGCGCACTAACGTATGTAAATTCACTGGCATCCGTAGAGTCCNGGGGGGGGGGGGGGGGGGTGTTCGGTAATTGAGGTGATACTGTATTTAGGCGTTTCTTGATCTCTTGAATGTATTTCTATTTTCTCATATTCTTTTTTTTTTTTAAGCTGTTTCAGGTGTTTTGCCCTGTCATGGCACTGCAACCTGGTTATATGGCAGAGCCGATCCGTAAAATTTTCATGCAAGAGAAGGTTTTTCAGAAAAGCTGACACCCCCCCCCCCCCCCCCCCCCCCCCNGTTCGGATTTTTTCTGGTAATCGCATGGTCAGAACAAATTTGCCCCGTACGTTATGGCGCTACCACATTGAAAAATTGGCCAAAATCATTTGACCATCCGATGATGTTTTAATCAACCCGAGGTTTGATGGTCTCAAACAATGGTTGCCTGGGACTGGTTGTAGGGGCGGAGGGGGGATGGGACTAAAGCGCAAGGATTAGCCCTCGTGCGCTATTTGAAGTTGTAAAAAAAAAAAAAAAAAAAAAAAAAAAAAAAAAAAANAAAAAAAAAAAAAAAAAAAAAAAAAAAAAATGATTACGAGTTGTTTTTTGCTTAAATAATTCAATATGAGAGGAAATTTACAACGGCGCATCTTAAGATGCGTGTTCTCTAACACCGCAATCACACGCTGAATGTGGGAGCTGAATGTGGCTTGAATGTGGAAGTCATCGGGCCGATGCCTGAATTTTGCGCGTCACGCGCAAAAGTCAGCAACCATCGGACCAATTTTGAATTTGTCTGAACTATTCGAGTAGATTTAATACACATCTGGATGAAAATAACTCGAATTTGCTAAATTTCAGCCGTTGGGCGATGACTGTTGACTTCCACATTCAGGTGCTAAATTCAGCGTCTGATTGCGGCAAGAGTTTATCCATCGATCTATGAATTTCTGACGTAAACGAGAGCAATAAAAGAGACCGCTATGATGTGCAAACTTTGGAATTGCGTCACATCGTTTTCCGAATAAATAGTTTCGACCAATCTGGGTCGCTTTTTGACATCCGATAACTCCGATATCCTTTGCGGTTGCATCCTATTTCGTCTGCTCACTTCATTCCAGTGGCGTGCTTCGATATATATAGCTTGCTCTGCCGTTTAAATCTATGGAAAAATATCGATAAACAGGGTGTTCGCAACGAATGCCTTAATAATCGATTCTTAACCGTTACTTCAAACGGGGAAATAATCGACAGTCGCTCATTCACGCCTCACCACTGGCATTCATTCATTTGAACCGGAGCGCGGAGCTAAGGTTAAGCGAGTACTCGACGGTTTGAGACACACGTGGTCAGCCACCAATTCATGGACTCCTACAACCAATGTAATAGCACAAGGTTACAACATACAACACCTCGCAAAGAAGATTGTGAGAACATGACATAACTGATTGTTCCAATTGAAGCATACCTATAGGATCAAAAACCCAAGTAGCCCAGGTTGCGATAAATTGAAACTACGTATGGTAAACTTACTTTCATTGTATCGGAGTGTTGCGTGTGTTGTCTATTCAATAATTGAAGGAGCTACGCTTGTCGATACGGCTCTAAAATTGAAGTTGCAATTTTTTCGCAGTGAAAATTGCCTACCGTTTTCTTCCACCCTGGAAAAAAAACACATTGGATCTAGAGTCCAGAGTCTTGAAAACATTGACAAGAAAAATGACTCTTGATTCAATCAGATTTAAGCTTAAATCAAAAGGAAATCCGCTCAAATTAAGAGGCTTGGCTCTTGATTTAAGCTTAAATCTGATCGAATCAAGAGTATTTTTTCTTGTCGATGACTTTAAGAGCCTGGACTCTAGATCCAATGTGTTTTTTTTCCAGTGCATGGAAACTCATTTGGACGATCTTTTAAAATTGGTTTTTATTGACTAAAGTTTGTAGGAAAATTTCAATTTCACGGTAAAAAATTGCAGTTTAATTGAAAGAAATTTTTAACCGCAAAGTTATGTCATGAATTTGTATTGCACCGTGCTACTTAGGAAGGGAGCTTCGGTTTGCAACAAACCGCAACCGATGTAATAGTATCATAAAATGATGTTATTTCAGCTTCTCCCAAAGAAATGAACGAGATAGGCAAAAAAATAAATTTTTGAAACATAGTTTTAAAGAAATCAATCTGATCCCTAGTTAAAGTGA
Source organism: Bemisia tabaci (assembly GCF_001854935.1). NCBI lineage: Eukaryota > Metazoa > Arthropoda > Insecta > Hemiptera > Aleyrodidae > Bemisia > Bemisia tabaci. The sequence goes on from NW_017566795.1 coordinate 187,416, forward strand.
GAAAGCCTGACGTCAGGCTATGCTTCATAAACTACTCTGAGTCAGTGACGTGGCGTGAATTGCGATTTATCGATTGTTATGCTATTTGAAGCTACGGTAAAGAATCGATTATTAAGGTTTTCACTGCGACCACCCCGTTTATCGATCCTTTTCCATAGGTTTAAATGGCATAACAATCGATATATCGCAAAGCACGCCACGCCACTGCTCTGAGTCCGACTAATTCAGCCTGAATCAGTCTGACATTAGCCTGATTTACTTTTACTAGGGAAGGAAGTCTCTACTGAGAATTTTACAATGGACCACTAGACAAGGTACGAATTTCAACATTCTGATACATGTTTCGTAACTAAAATTTCACGTAGAACACGATGCGCACAACGAAAATTACCGAAACTAACTCCTTACGAAGATATTCAATGTTTCTTGATGCGTGAATTCAAACCACCCGCTCATGAAAACTCAATGCTCTACGTGATTCACATCGTGCGCTAAACGTTATCATGGCAGTCTCTGCGATATAAAAATCTGGCAACCTCGATCTTGACGTTCTGGCTCAGCTGTAGCAAATTGCCAATAGTTTAAACAACACATGGTGGGAAATGAACATTGCTCGATTGAGAAGCTTGCTGAAACCATTGTAGTGCGCGATTTGACTCTCGTAAAGCTTTGAGTTTCTTGTGAGCGGGCAGTTCAAATTCCTCGTAACCAATGTGAAATAAAAATGTTAATATCTTCCTTAGGAGTTGAGTTCAGTAATTTTTGTTGTGTGAGTCGTGTTTTACGTAAAATTCTGGTTAAGTAGCATGTATCAGAACGCTTAAATTCGTGCCTTGTCTAGTGGTCCATTAGCCCTTTTCAACATAAACTTTAGTTTCAAAGAAAAAAAGAAAAAAGAAAAAAAGTCAGGATAAATAAAGCCAACAATCAGATTTTCTTCCAGGATATTTTAACTCAATGTCACCTCAGGAATGATCAAAATACGGCTACAAGGCCCGTCGAAAAACAAAGAAAAAGATGGATGCAGAAAATCAAAGCATCTCTATAATGTGTCCACCCGAGCCAATCAGAGTTGTATAAAAGCCTTCGTAACGTCGCTCCTTTGACGTAAGGGCGTACCTCTATTTCAACGTGAGCCCTGGTATCCGTTCAACTCTATGCTTTCCTGAGCTCATGTTGAAAGCAGTGGTGTGGCGTGAATTGCGATATATCGATTGATCTGCCATTTAAACCTATGGAAAAGGATCGATAAACAGGGTGTTCGCAGCGAACACCTTAATAATCGATTCTTTACCATAGGTTTAAATGGCATAACAATCGATACATCGCAATTCACGCCACGCCACTGGAAAGCGAGATACGCCCTTATGTCAGAGGAGCGACGATAAGGCTAACCTCTTGCTGAAATCGCTTAACTTGTAAGCAAGGCGCATTCAAATGCTCCATCTTGCCTACGAGAGCTTTTGCAGCATTGGTTTTTATCAGCAAGTACACGTAGACCTGCACTACCGTGCCACAAAAAAACGCCGTATAAAAGTTCAAATGTCGCCAAATCTCTTTTGATGGCATATTTATTTTTTTTAACAGTTAATAATATTTCCATTTTAATTTTTCTGATACTTCGGGTAAAATCGCGAATGAAAGTCCCTGATTAGTTTCAGGAAAAACATTCACAAATTTCAGAGGAATGTATTATTTCATTGAGGGAAATTCGTCAACGCCCAAATGCTCTTATGACGTTCTTCCTAAACAGCATTTTGTTCTTACAGTTTCACGCTACCGGTGCGTGCTGCGTGGGACTTATGTTCACTTCCACCTGGTTGGCGCTGGTTCAAAAATCTCAACCGCGACACCAGGTTGCGACAAATCGAGACGGCGCACAATGGTTTTGTTGCGCTCGGAAAATGCCCCTTCAGTGAATACTATCAAAGCTCAATTCCGCATATCTAGGTATAGGGGTTCCTTTTTCCACGGAGGTTCCCATCTTTCGCCATCTTTCGCTTTTTTGCCATCGATTATAAAAGGCTATAAGAAATTGTGTAGAAATGCGTGTGCTTTGGAAATCATTAAGTTTGATACGGAACCACCTTAATATTTACAAAACACACGTCATATTTTCCTTTCATACATATTTTTTTTTTTTCCATCAATTAAAATGAGATTAATCCATACAGGAAGTGCAAACATTTCAAAATCATGAGTTCAATAACGCTGACTCCGCCAGATTAAATATTAGAGCCTAACATAAAGCGGAGCGCCGCGCCGACGCACTGGCGCCTACAAACCTGACAGGGATACTTCACGCATTGCGCAACGCGTGAAGTATCCCTGTTAGGTTTGTAGGCGCCAATGCGCGTTTCGCGCTGGCTGCCCGCCTGCCGCACCGCAGCGTGCCACGGCGCTTGAAGCAACTATTTCACACCAGACCAGAGGTATTGCACAGTATCATACGAAACTGAAGGCGCTCTAATATATTAGTAATGGCAGGCATCCATCAAAAGTACGGAGCTTTCCTCGCAAAATAAATCAAGATACAACGGCCCAAAAAGAGAGCAGTATCCCAAAAACTCACTAAGTCCTAGCATCCGTAATTAGTAACGTTTAGCATACACTTCATCGCCTGGCTGTTGCTTAATCGCCATCGGCTATAAAAGGCTGTAAGAAATTCTGTAGCCGGCTATAGAAGCTATTGGAAATCTTACAGCCGGCTGTGGGTCTATGGTATTTTGGAACACGGATTCTACTGCCAATTTTTACTAGGGACAAAATAATCATATTGGTTGAGTAACCAATAAAAAACCTTTAAGCCGGGGGCGCAGGCATTTTTTTTAAAAAAAGAAAGAGTCATTGCGGCAAAAGCGTGACTGAGCCCCGCAACATCATCGTATTCCCTCCGTTTGATTACGTTTACAATTTACTTACCATAGTAAGTATATTGAGTTTTATTCCTTTGAACGAAGGGGATTGCAACGGTGAGAAAATTTCAAATGAGAGTCACATTATATCTGATTTATTCACCGGTGAATTTTGTACCCTCATCCATTAAATTATTCCTTTTTCATGCACACATATGATTTTTAAACAGGAAATGTTTATTTTCGTCACTTGCATTTAATATCGATTTATTGTGCGACGGTGGCTCGCTACGCACATTTGTCACCTGGGCTCCGGACAGTCCTTATTTAATAGTAAGAACGCCTGACCTGCCTCAACACCACTATTCTTAACCTTCATTGCCTGAACTTGCATATGGTAATCGTAAGTCCACGTTCGCCGCAAAATGGTCGAGTGTTAAATTCTCGCCGACCAAAATCAATATTGACTGATTCTACTTCCTGTGCCTAAAATATCGTCAATAATTACTATACGAGACATCCCAGAAACAAACTAAAAAACACGATTGTGCTATGAGTCTCTATTTTTAAGCCCAACCTTTTGAGCCCCCCCCCCCCGCCTCCCACCCTCCACCCTCTGGATTAGCCTATGTCTCTGGTTTAATTCATTTGCATGCCGCGTAACCACATAGTTTTACCAAACTGCATATGGAGTCAGTTTTTAAAGATCTTTAATTAATTATTACGTAACATTCTGATGATTTGATAACGCCGTTTTTTGATAACACCTTTGGGCGCAGAGGAAACATACTTACTATATACTCCGCTTCGCCATCTGCTTTACTTAAGTAAATTTATTTCCAGTATTGATCGACATTTTTAGCAATAATCTGTCAAGCAAAAGAGGTAAAGATCGACAAACTTGCTCTAAAAACTGCTCGATTTGACATTCACAGTCATTATCAGTAAAATGCTTGACAAGTTGCCCATTGATGATTATGTGACGAAAATATTTTAACCTGCCGACTTAATTTTTCTTTCAGCCAATTACATAAATCGCTTGAATTGGTGCGACAAGGACTCATAAAGTTGAATAATTCGTATTTTCACGGCAACGTTAAAAAAATCTTGTATTATTTTTTATTTAATTTTTATTTCTTTTTTAAGATAGAAACTAAGAAAACTATTCATCTGAAATTTTCTGTTAATATTTTTGAATGAACGAAAAATTCAAAGATCTATCCAGAAAATTTTTTGGAAAAAATCATCTTTGGAATTTGAACATTAACGAAGATTCGCAACTTTCAAATCGTAGATAGCTATATTTCGACTGCAAATGTCGATATTGCGACGATTTTAACGCTCAGTAGTTTCACACTGAAAAAAAATTCTCGGCGCTTTAACCACGGTCCGATGGTACCTTTACCATCTCACTTTTTTTTACCAATTATCGGTAATTTTACCAAGACAGACTGGTAAGCTTACCTAAAAACCGGTATTTTTACTGTTTTTTCAGGTATAAGAATACCACTTTTATTAGTAATCAATTCCCCGTAACTTTGCCATTTTATCTCGGTAATTCTACCACAGTCGATAAAAAATATTGGCGTTTTTACCAAGGTCCAGTAAAATTACTGAGAAAGTTCATCATTTTACCGAGATTTCTCGGTAAAATTACCTATTCCATGAATGGTAATTTTACCAAGAAAAAACTGGGATCAAAAAGAACCCTGAATTCTCGGTAATTTTACCCTTTTCTTAGTAAATACACCGAGAATATTTTTCAGTGCATACCGCTGCAGTGGCTTCAAGAACGCCTCTTTCAGTCAGGAAAATGTGGATCTCCGAATAAACTTGGCACCGTGCAATGCGGACACCGAAAGGTCTGAATTATAGATGAAAGGAACTTTGCCATAATATACGTTATGTGGGCTTGCAGAAACTCCTATATATACTCTGTAAGCACCCTGTCTTGGACTCGACTTCTTCTCAACACCTCAGGCAACCAGAAATGCAGTTCTATGACACGCAATATGCGCGCCTGTTTTAATAAACAAGTACTTTTGACGAGCCTCACTCATTTTAGAATCCCTTGTTTTGATCAAAAAATTCTATTTTTTTCTCACGGAGAAAAGTAAATTTGATGAGGGTACTGCTTTTCGAAAAAGACTCAATTTATAAGTATTGCTGGAAGTTCGAAAATGAAAAGAAATAGGAGTCATCCCGATGTTTTTTGAAAACTAGAGAAGTTTTTGAAGAATTGTAAAAGAGCCAACTGACAAAAATGTCCAAATTTTCCTTTCCTCTGAAACAAAAAGCAGCTTGGAACTTTCGGGATAAGTTGTTTACTAGGAAATCAAAATTTGTCACTTTAACGTTTTTAGAATGTAAAAACAGTAACGAAAGACAAGACAAAAAGTTGCGTTTGCCCCTAGAAATTGATTTCCTCCAATATAACTATTGACATTTGGACGTATTTCTATCAAACAGAACTATGTGCATTAAGACATGAGCCATGTAACCCAAAAGAATACATGCATCACAGGGCTCATGTCATAATGCGCATAGTTTCGTTTGGCAGAAATACATCCATTTTTCCGGATGACACCTCAGTAGAATGGCGCAGTCAAACGTAAAACTAAGAGAACGATCCGGAAATTGTGTTGTCCTATCATTCAACCTAGCTTTTTATCGGCGAGTTTTTAACACACAATCAGTTCTCTTGACGATTTTCACATTTGGATTTTGTCACTTTTTTTTGGTACCGACAAAAATGAACAGTATCTCCCAGTATCTGAGAGTATTAAGCGCTCAGCCGATAGGCAGCGCTTTTGGATTTCGACTTGCCTCTAGAATACTAGTATACTAGCGCGAATTCGTTTAAATGGCGCACCAGCTCATCGATGTGTAGGCTTTTTTGGGGGGGGGGGTCCATTTTTAAAATAAATAAAGCTGTGAAAACTGTCTTTTTTGCTTTTAACGTAATGCGCAGGTAGTTTCGATCGTTTGTCTATAAGCAAATTTCTTAGCGGTAGAGTAATTCTTATCGAAATTGATCGTTGAACTTAAATGAAGCCTAAAAAAACGCGCCTGATGAGCTCAACAGCGGCTATCATATTCGGGAAACGAAAAAACGCGTTTACGGTTTCCTTGGTAACCTTTGTTTGCTATCAGCTGATGTTTTATTTCCATTTCCCAGCCAAGTCGACGGAGTTTATACTTCCTTTCCTCACTAAATACATTTACTAACACCTGAGCGCTTTTCTAATACGACAGTATTAGAACTTTCCCGCTTGTTTTTTCTTCTTCATTTCTTTCTTCCAGAAAGGCACAATTCTAGAGATATCAGCTCTCTCTCTCTCTCTCCCTCTCTCTCCCTCTCTTACAATCAGAGTAGAGATCCAATCTTGCGGCGCGGCGGTGCATTCCCACATGAAGCGTGACGCAATATAGGGGAGTGCTGGGTTCACTGACTATCTTGTCGTACTGCACGTTTGTGGCGCACACATTGCTTCGTCAAAGCTCGACGAGCGTAAGTTTATCCTTCGTGGCAGGAGTTGGCGGGGGGGAGGGCTAGGTGGCGATCATTCCTTCAACATTGGCCATAATAACCCTCGGAGGAGCCCATTTTCGCAAAATTTAGGGGTCCCATACGGCATTCTTACAAAAATCCTTCAGTTCTGAAGTGATTTTTCGAGGATGCAACAATTCGTGTTCTGCGGTGAGTTTGTTGCCTATCCGGCAAAATTGAAGGAAAACTGCGGTGAAAAACATCACCAAAAGACCGACACATCATGCATTCGTTCCATCAAAACATGCTACGAGATAGATGGACGTATATTCTGCCGTGCTAAGGAAGAACGCCGTATGAGCCACCACGTGTTGCCATGTTTCCTCCGATAAAAACCGAGTTCACTGGAAAAATTGCGAATATTATTTTCCGAAAATGTCAGACAATTTTGTACACAATTGAATCTAACATATCTGCAAATTTGAAGGAGGCATATGTATGATTTATGTCAAAAATACATGTTTTATCAAGGGAAATTTGGCAACTCTCGATTGTTCATACGGCGTTTTTCCTTAGCAGGGCAGTATTGTTCGAAGATGCAACTATTCATGGTTTTCCGTAATCTCATAATCGACCAACACATCGTGGACTGACACCGAGCCCCCTGCATAAAGTAAGGTTTGTGAGGTGTCCGTCGCACACTGGCGTGGTCCTTGCAACGAAGCTTTTTTTCGTGACAAGTCGAATATGATAGTTGATCTCCGAGCCGAGGATTTCGAATAGTTGCTCCAGGTGAAATCAAACTTTCAGGAAAAACGATCCACACCCTCAGTTTATGAATCGCCGGATTTTCTTGAATCCTTAACCATGGATTTCGAATCGTGAAGAAATCACGGTATTTTTTGAAAATTGCAGTCTACCCTCGTAGATATTGCATGTGTGAGGAATTTGCGATTTGACTATTGATTCTTATGTAAAAGTTCGCAAAAAACACGATAGTGCCACTGGTTTTCCCCGAAATCAACTTCCAAGCTCAAAAAAAGCTCTCAAAGTTGAGGCAAAATGGAGGGGATATCCCACGCTATCCTGAGAGTCCACGTCTACATCAAGACAAACTCTCCATGCAAAGATAGGGAGCAAATACATTGACAGGGCTGCCACTTTATTTGGGGACTCCAAAACTGAAAATACGGCAACCCTGCTAATGTATTTGCTCCCTGTCCTTGCAAGGAGAGTTCGTCTTGATGTAGAGGTGGACTCTCAGGGTAGGGTGGGATATCCCCTCCATTTTGGCCTCACTTTGAGAGCTTTTTTTGAGCTTGGGAGTTGATATCAGGGAAAACCAGTGGCATCATCGTGTTTTTCGCGAACTTTTACATCAGGATCAATAGTCAAATCGCAAATTTCTCACACATGCAACATCTTTATTGAATTCACATCAGTCTGGTGGATATATATTGTTAAATCGGGCGGCTGGGCTAGGCGGAAGCTCGGCCTGATTCAAAAAAGGAAAGTGCCTTCAAGTTGCCGGCTAGGCAAGTCACGTGCCTTAACCGTAACACTCGAATAGTTTTTACTCAGGGTCGCTTACTTTTACTCACGATAGTTATTTCTCAGTTTTCCTCGTCTTGCCCCCATTGACTAGCCTCCCTGTGAACCGATTAAAATTTCTCAGTGCGTCCTCTCATCTATCCACATTTTTTATCCGGGATTATTGTGCGACAGGGCACTAACAACCTGCCTGACCTGCACACTGCGACGGGAGTTGTGCACGAGCAACGACGTCTAAAGTGCTTTCCGAAGGCCGCGTTTGGATTTATTATTGTCTATTATCCTCGTAGATCATGCAGTATGTGCATGTGCAACAGTTCATAATTTTACTTAAACCTCCTCAATCGATTGTGTCCCCCGCTTGAATATGCGACGATCCATACTATTAAACATTTCAAAGTGAAATTCGGAGTGCATGTCACTCTGGAGCCTATTTCACTCCCAAACAAGTGGAGTGATTCCAGTTTGGAGCAGACTCTTCTCTTTTTACGCTCTTTAAGAGCTTATGTCACTTCTCTGCCATGCTAAGTAGAAACGCTGTTGAAGCATTCAATGTTGCCGAATTTCTTCTTTGAAAATATGTATTTTTGAGGAAAGTTACGAATATTTTTCCTTGAAATTTTCAGATTTTTTAGATCCAATTACGAACGAGATCCAGTGAAAAATTTGAGGAGAAATATTCAAAAATTTGCCTGATAATTTGTGATTTGTCAGAGGAAATCCGGCAACACCTGGTGGTTTATACGGCGTTCTTACTTAGCACGCAGTTCTCGTTTATAAAACTCGAGGTTTTCACGGCAAAATAAGCTCCCTGGACTGAGAAGCGCTCTGAAATTCACTCCGAAATTTTTGACTTTGCACCGGGATTGAGGTCTCAATATCGAAATATTATGAATTGTGCTATTATTGGTCAATTTTTTTGAGTCAAAGTATAATGTTAAACTTGCTGAGTGAATGTATACCTCTTCACACTATGTTCGGATCCTCTCTTTAATACGAGAAAAAGTGTATTTTTACAAAAACTTTACAACACCAGATGTTTCGATCAGGAAATCGCCCCTTGGGAAAAATTGCCTCTGAGAGCTAAGGTTTTCGCAGGATGGTTGGATATTTTGTGATTTTAACCTTTCATCTTCAGTTTTTAGAGGTGCCACCATTCTCCTTATTTGACTCCTGTACATCCTTCGCTCCTTTCCCCTTACCAATTGGCGTCAAGAATATCAAATCCGCTGTTTACGTACAAGCGTTTATTTGACCGAGTTTATAGCAGAAAAGAACCAAGCCACACTAAGTTTTTTTTTTTTTTTAAATGAAAACATGACTTGGTTTGATCCTTTCTTCTAAGACTAACTGGACAGCATTCTGTAAGTAAAAGCCACAATTTCTGGCTCATTTTAAAAACAACGTATGCACCATTAATTTCTCTGCAGACAAATGTGTTTTTGCGAATGAGCCAGAAATTTTAGTTCCTAATTGCAATATGAAGCCAATTGGACGTATTTCTGTCAAACGGAACTTTGTGCATTAAGACATGAGCCGTGATACCTACCCATGAGAATACATGCATAACAGGGCTCACGTCATAATGCACATAGTTCCGTCTGACAGAAATAGTACAATTCATCCGCTGCAGTCCTAAGTACAGATGCATCATTTTTAAGGAGTTTTGGAGTTTTCTATCTCAGTACGATGATTGAACGCTGATAATTTTCTTCGCCGGATTGACGATGGTAGTTCTCAGTCACTCGTCGCCGCGTTAGAGGACGTTGATTACTCAGAAGAGGATTAAGCGTACAATGTAAAATGAAAAATGTCCTCATTAAACCCTCAGCACCAAAAATACACAACCGTGACGCAACTTTTCAAATAAAACGAAGCGTAAAAAAGGTTATGTAACCCTGCTAAATGACATCAATCGGCGACGTAAGGCACGTGTTGAAGCTTCCGACGAAGTTGTGGAGTCTCGTGAAAAGTTACGTAAGTTCGAGTGGAGGGAAATTGGATTATACTCAACAATCGGCAGCAACGGTTCCGATCTGGTGCTACCAATTAGTCGGAAGTTCTTGAACTTTTACAATAAGACCCAGGGGGAACGCCCTTTGACCGCTTCGCAGTCCAACCCCCCGAAGCGCTTGGCGCCGCAGGCGTTATGCATGCATACGCGCTACTCTTATGATTCCATTCCATAACCATAGAGTAAGATAGAGTGAAGCTTCATCCGAGAGCCCAAGACAATGCCAGATAATGGAGGTGTTGCATGTGTGAGGGATTCGCGATTTGACCATTGATTCTTATGTAAAAGTTCGCGAGAAACGCGATGGTGCCCCTGGTTTTCTCTGAAATCATCTCCCGAGCTCAAAAGAAGCTCTCAAACACTGAAAAAAAAATATTGCTGAAATTGCCGTGCACGCGAGTATTTCATGGCATGGTGTAGCTAAAAAACGAACGTGCAAACCATGCAGGTAAAATCGCTGCACAAATTTCAGCTAACTTACTCACACGCGTGTAGGTGATTTTGCTCTCTGAAAAGCTACGTCTGTTACCTTTTTAGTTATTCTTCCGTAAATTTCGCTATTTTTCCGTAAATTCCGCTATTTCAGCCTAACTATTGAGCTATTTTTACTGTTCGCAAAGTACCAATACCAAAAAATGCAGTTACGCTTCCAAGCCACTCGATGCAAGATTAACTGCATGAAGGCGCGCAGATGTAGCAAATCGGTGTAGCAATTCGTGCTAGTCGTTCACTTGATTCAACACCGTGCACGGATAAGAAAGCTTTACGAAGTGAAGCAAATTTTGCTCCACCCTAAATCGGTGAATTAGCAATCCTTTTTTTTTTCAGTGAAGTTTAGACCAAAATGGAGGGGATGTCCCACGCTATCCTGAGAGTCCACGTCTACATCAAGACAAACTCTCCATGCAAAGATAGGGAACAAATACATTAGCAGGGTTGCCGTGTTTTCAGTTTTGGAGTCCCCAAATAAAGTGGCAGCCCTGTCAATGTATTTGCACCCTATCTTTGCATGAAGAGTTTGTCTTGATGTAGAGGTGGACTCTCAGGATAGCGTGAGATTTCCCCTCCATTTTGCCACAACTTTGAGAGCTTTTTATGAGCTTAGGAGTTGATTTCAGGGAAAACCAGTGGCACTATCGTGTTTCGCGCGAACTTTTACGTGATAATAAACAATCAAATCGCAAATCCCTCACACATGCAACATCTCCATTGCAGATTTCCTGCCATACTTTTGCTGTTTTTTTGGAGAACTAGTCATCGCAATTTCTTGAGGAATGCTTTGATTTCTCCTCTCCGTCAGCAAAATATTCTGTATGACTTTCAAGATGTGCAGTTGGTTCTCTTCATAAATATAAAATAGAAGCGGAAATTTCGAAACACTCCAATAAAAAATATGTGGTTTCACGCTTCGGCCAGCAATATACCTCTCTAAAAATATACTTTAGCAATTCAAATCCACGAAGATTCATCCACATGCTTCAATACATAGTGATGTATCGATAAACACATTTTTAGCCCCCCCCCCTTCCCTCCGCAGATACAGATGGATTATTTCCGTATCGAATGTGATACTTCTTTCGTAGTCAAATCCTGTTTTCATTTTCCAAATTTTGCAATTTTTATCCCCTCGCAAATATTTACGTAAATACACACCCGGCACATTCCTTCTACGCTCAGTCTATTTAGTCAAATGCAATCCTCTCGTGCCAATTCTCCGTCTCGCCGCGACCACAAACCGACTGGAAAATCGATTTCCTCACGATAACGAACCGGATTTTCCTCGGGGAGAGCGAATTTCCGCACGCAGATCGGCAATGTCGTCCGGCAGGCCCCGGACTCAGGCAACACTGTTGCAGACTGCCGTGCTAAGGAAAAACGTCGTATGAATCTTCAGGCGTTGCCAAATTTCCTTTCAAAAACCGCGAGTTTCCTGGTAAACTTATAACTACTTTCCTCCCAATTTTTCAGATAATATCGTTCGCGAGCTCACATAAAGATTTTGAAAATTTCAAGGAAAAATACTCATAACCATAGGCGGTTCTACGGGGGTGCCAGTGGGTGCCGGGCACCCCCAAGCAAAAATTAAGTACGGTTATCAGAACTGTGAAATTACTGCTCTTTAAAGATTCTGCATTCGCTCACACTGAGGAAAAATCCCAGCAATTAATTGAAAATGTTTCAAACAGAATTAATATTGATAGCCGTGTTTTACAAAGCCTCTACTGTTTTTTTATGGTAAGATTGTAGTTTTGATGGAAAGTTTTGCTAAAAATTTTCTACATTGAATTTATAGGTATTTAAGTAGAAAAGGAAGGAGAGAAAAAGAGAAAGGAGGGTAGGAAAGGGATAAAACTTGAGGGCCGAAATTTAGGCCTCCCCTGAGCGACCGTCCCTTTCGGGGCCGGCCTCCGACATTTTCCACCTCTGGGCACCCCCAAGCATGAAGGTCTAGAACCGCGTATGAGTTTCCTCAAGAATAATCCTTTTATCGAGGTAAATTTGGCAACTCTCGAATGTTCATACGCCGTTCTTCCTTAGCGCGGCAGGAGAGGAGTCTGATGCTCCAGCCTCTGCAGACTAGATCCATCATATTTTTCTCCAACCTTGACCGACAAGCTGCGATTGAAGGTGAGATTGAAATAAAGTCCTGAGACGCCAAGCATCGACGATGGCGCTTACATAACTGTTCCGTGTTTTAATGACAATCTTAATGCTGCTTGCAGCTCGCGGCTGCACTGAAATAAAGCCGTGTCTCATTATCGATGGAGCTTTGAAGAGCGTGGAGTCGCTGGGAATACAGGGCTCATCTCAAGATGTAATTATGCTCTTTCTGCATCGAAGCGATGAACCAGACGCATTTGCGCTGAAAGGAACGATGTGCTGAACGTACAACGATGTACGAATTCGGTGAAAAAGGAACTATAGAGCACGCCGATGATCCTTCACATAGTTCTTTTTTATTTGATTTATCTTACTATAAGCTCCGAGACCTCTTAAATTTGCGTATCTGGTAACGCTTAGTTCCAGCGTGCTACTGGGCCGATTTTTATGATTTTTGCGGCTATCGACAGGCAATTGTTTCTAAATGTGCCCATTTTATTCAGATTTTGGAAATGGGACCCAGGTTTTTTTTTTAAATTACGCGGTAAAGTTGCGAATTCTCCCATTTAAACAATGTAATTTTTTATTTTTTGTCATAGTTCGTTTGAGCGTTTTACTCGGCCGATTTCTATGATTTTTGCGGTTATTGACAGGTGATAGTCCTTAGATGAGCCCGCTTTAATCAGATTTTGGAAAAAAGACCCAGATTTTTTTGTAATAGAGGAGAACAGAGAGCTTAGAAAGGGGGGCAAAATTTGAAATTCCTGCCAATGAAAAATGGCGGGAATTTCAAATTTAGCGGAAAATTGAAGTGAGCGGGAAATGTTGAATCTTGGTCTGTTAATAGGAAGCGCCCTCTGGGGGTTGGGCCGCGTAGCGGCTACTGGGCACAGCCCCCTAGTATTTACATAGTTTCTTCTGATATAAGTACATACGTCCAACTGATTTTGAGCACCTTTTGTTGATCACGGAGCATCATAGTCGGAGAGCAGTGCTGCTGTGCTATGGAAGAACGCCGTATTAGCCATCAGACATCGCCAAATTTCCTTCGACGAATCATGAATTTTCCGGAAAATTTGTGAATACTTCCTTCCAATTTTTCTAAGGATCTAGCTCGTATTTTGATCTGCAAATTTTGACAATTTCAAGGAAAAATGTTCATAACTTTCCTCAAAAATTAATCTTTTCTGAGGGGAAGTTTGGCAACATTCGACAGCTTATACGGCGTTTTTACCTCGCCCGACAGAGTGTTCAATTGGACTATACATTTTGCAATTTGGAACTATGAATTCTAGCCCGGTTTAAAAACAACGTATTTGCCATTAGTTTCTCTATGCACATAAGTCTTTCTCCAGAGATCTGTAGTTCCAAATTGCAAAATGCAGTTCAATTGTTCATGGGCTATTTCGACGCTTCTCTGACGTAAGACGGTAACTCGACCACCACTTGAGCCCCCGAAAGTATAGTTTTATGTGTGAAACAGGGTTCACGTGAAAATTAAGATACGCCAGAGGGGTAACGATTTGTCATATAGACGCTCATTCAAGCCGTGCTTTTGCCAAATCCTTCGAATGAACTTTATTCGGAAAGAAAAAAGTGTTCGGACATCGAACTTCTTTTATTATGATGACCCCCCCTCCCCGGCGCACGCGCGCGCCCTAACTGCCTCGTGGTCCGCTCCTCGAAACGCTTCGCGCCTCAGGCGATTTATGCTTCATGCGTTATTTTTATGATTTTACATTGCACAGTACAGGACAATGTCTGGAGAAAAAACCTCGGTTGTATGGAACGGGCTGAGTTAAAAAAGCGAAATTTCGGGACTTGAGAACGTAATTTTAAACTAATTCTGAACTTACCGAGGTAATGTTGAGGCAAAGTTAAGGAATATTGGCTAATTTTGCCGGTAAATCGTGTGACTTTTTAACTGACGCATTTAGGGGTCCGAAACTCCCCTTAAGATTAGTTTTAAGTGTTTCCCGTAATGTTTATTTAAAATATCTTGCAATTTGGTACTTTTTTCCGCTTCATATTTTTTCTGCGATGGTTTGAACCGGAGTTATGATATTTTGAAAACAGGTCAGATTTGGCCTTTGACCTAGCTCAGTCAAAATTTAAGATATTGATCTACGATTTGCACCAAAATTCTTATGTTATAATGTGTTCTTAAAATGAGACATCACAAGGTAGGGGTTGTTATTTGAAAAAAAAAATTGTCTTCTCCTCCCGAGGGATTAGCCAAAATGTTGACCCCCTCAGAAGATGGCACCCTTTGAGATATAAACATTCTCAAAGTTTCGTTTTTTTAATCTCGAACGGTTCAAAAGAGAAAGATGGTTAGGGGGGGGGCTGGACTTTTGGAACACCCTGCATTAGTGATGGAGTCCTGCAAAGGGCTGGAGGGTGGAAATGGTAGGAAAAAAATGAAGTGAGGTAGGTATTCCGCAGTCTAGAGGGATAAATTCTCCATCATTTGGCGCAAGGAACAAAAACAAAGTAACAACTAACGGACAACAATGCAACAGACAATAGTACAATGTAAAGATCAATGAAAAGTGTCAACGGCCAAAGTCGCAATGGCACAGCCCCAAATTTAAATGCATTTCACGAGACTACCACTGGACTTACTTTTTTTCTGTTTTATGGACGTATAAAAACAGGAAAAAAGTTTTTAATCCTGGCTGAGAATAAATAAAAAAAGTTGATCAAAACGTACAAATCAATGAAAAAAATCTCAAGGTTTGAGGAAAGATAGAACTAAATACCTTTGTCTTGACCGTGCCGTTTAAGCCGATCGTTAGACATAATCTTCACTTTCGTCAAGTGTTAGTATTTCGAAGGAAAGGAGATTAATGATAGGTATTCGTCCACTTATTCCAACCAACTTCTAGCTCGCATTTGTCGGTGAAAGGCGTGTTTTGAAAGGGCGGTGATGGGTGTGTTTTTTTGACCATCAATTTTTTCATAAAGCATGTTTGACAGGTCATTAAATATTATAATAATCAAATTAAATTGTCAGCTATCAGTTTCCTGTTTTATGCACGGATACAATATATTTAAGCGTCTGAACTCTTTGCATTATTCATCACCAATTGCCATTTTACTTTTGTCAAAATAATTAAATCCGTGGACATTTCTCTCTCATATAATGCTGTTTCGGTTTAATCTCGTCTTCGAATATTTCGCAAAAAAATATCAATACCATGTTTAATTATTTTTCTTCAGTGTGTTGAGTCCGGCAGGAACGCACAACCCATTCTGTCTCTGCCGGATCCGAGTTTAAAAATTCAACGTTGGTCTGTCGCGCACAAGACTTACAGCCACCTGAGTAATTTTTTACGAGTAAAATTGCGCGAAAATTACGTTGAGCATATTAGCGGGCTGATTATTGAAATTGATAGACAAAGCGATAGACTAAGAGGACCAAGGTAAAATGGAGCGATCTTACTGGACGAAGCTTATGGTTGCAATAGACGAGGGCGGTAAGTAATGCGTATGTAGAGGTAGACTGACTAACGGCAACCCATAAGGGACCCTTCAGTTAATCCATCATTTTCCCCTTTAGTCTATGACAAACGCCCGTCCCAGCCGATAAGACTGCTCCAATTTTCCTTTGTCTATTACTTTATTCTCATCACAGGGCCGGATTTTTCTACTTGCCGCCCATGGGCCGCCTGTATTTTGCCGCGAAACCTCTATTTTGCCGCTGTATTTTCCCGCCATTCGTTTTGAAACATTAATAAAAACCATCAAGTGAACGTGCCAGCGGGGGAATGGTGCATAAGACGCATTTACTCGTGTTGAACACATTTTTTGGGAAATCCCTGTCAACGCTACTAGCAAAAGGTCACGGAACTTTGCGCGAAAGTCAAGTTTCGTAAACCTATCTCTAATGGACAAGGCCTTCCATTCATAAGAAATGAACCGAAAAAGTATGAAAGAATAAACACAAAATTTGGTTTAATGATTTTAACTTCCTCCGCCGCGCCGACCGCACCGTGTCTGGCGCATTGCGTGAAGTATTCACGCAGTCTTGTAGGCGCTATGCTTACCACAATAACAGCACTGTGTTTGTAGAGTCCCTTTATACCAAGAGTTAAGACAACTCACTTTTGGTTGGGCCAGGGTTGGGCTGAAAGTGGCCTAAAAAAAAATCCAATTCTGATTGGTTCTCGCTCATGGAGGCCGAAACGAGTGCACCAAGATGGCGGTACCTCGAATGTGAACAAGAATAATGAAAATATTACCTAATTGTGGTTTATCAAGAGTAAATTGTTATTTCCATCGGTCCAAAATGAAAATAGATTAAGAAATTATTCACAAACTAATCCCATTTTCATTTTAATTGATCAATTTGTTGATGTTGTTGTTTTTGTGTGACAGACATCGCAGGATTCCTGATCCTTATCCCTCAATATCGTTCGTTTGGATGCACTCGTTTCGGCCTCCATGGCCAGCCATGGCCGGCTGCCAGTCAGCTGATAATCGAGTTGTCTTAACTCTGGGTATAAAGGGACTCTAATGTAATGCGTGAAGTATTCGTGCGGTCTTGTAGGCGCTAATATGTGTTACATGCCGATTGCCGCGCCGAGGGCTTCTCCTTTTCATCTCAAGTCCTCGTCATTATTTCTCCCCAAGTCCAAATTGTGGCCAAATTGTGTGTTTGGTTTCTCTCTTAACTCGACTAATTAAAGGTGCTGTCTCTTGTATCACTGAAAAACGACAAAATTAGAAATTACTATACTCTCAGGAAATGAGAGACTTTGTAGCCTTTTCTCGTTTGTATTTTAGCGGCTCTGGTGCTTGCACTAGAGCTGCTATTCCGGACGGTCCCAGCTGGGGAGTATCAATGCAGCATGTTACATTGTAGAGACCGCGCGTTGGTTGATGGGAATCGGCGCCATTTTCGGCTATGTTCCTTGTCATGACTTTATTTTATTGCATACTGTTTTATTGTTAGTCAATGCTATGTTGTGTATTGTATTTTTGGAATCATGGCGATACAGTCAACAATTCAAAACTTGTTTGTGCTTTTATCTCGTGATGGAAAAAATGTACTTTACGTTCAAAATTTGAAAATTTGAATTTTAAAGTTTTCGCGGTTAAGGAAGCTTTAACCACTGGGTTGGAGCTTCCTAGTCATATTACTTGATATCAGCTGATAGCAAACAAAGGTTACCAGGGAAACCGTAAACGTCTAACAACTATCGTGGCCATTGGGGCGATTATTGAAATGATATCGACTGTATGTCGCCGCTTACGACAGGACATAGCCCTATCTTAACTGTGTAATATATCGCAATTCGATATTGTTTTGATTTTTAAAAGGAGCAATTCATTCATACAGTTCCGATTAGTTTTGGCGAACGGGCCCTTAACCTACGGCACTCGGCTCATGGGAATTTTTTAACTTGTCACTAGAAACGTGGTTCGTACGGGTGGCTGATGAAATTGATCTTCGAATACCTTTTGATGAGCTAGGGAAATGGAACCATCTGCATCTCATGAACAATAAATAGTTGCCGTAATTAAGGTCATCCCGTGATTCAGGTGCCGTGATTTAAGTCATAAATTCTTCATCTAATTCTTGATTCATCTCCAAAATGTCTGCTAAAGCTTTCATGCGCTTCTCCTTGTATGCATGAATGAGCAAATTGGGTATCGAACAAGGGGACACTTTTTGAAAATTTAGATGATTCTGGACAATATCGTACAGAAGTCCACGAGCTGCAGATAGAACCATTACCTCTAGCTCATCAAAAGTTATTCGAAGATCATTCAACAACCTCTTTGACAAGTTGCAAAAACTTTTCGTTAACAATAGTGTCACACGGTACTAGGAATATTTACTATTTAACGAACCTTATATTTCCCTGACTCAGTCCTAAATTATAGAAGTATGCGTTACTTTTCCAGCAATCCAAAAAAACAATTATACAAAAAACCAATACCTACACTTTCAGATATAAAAATGCAAATTTTTTGCAGCCTCGCTAAACGACTTATCAACCAGAGATTTTTTAGGAAGCGGACCTCCAAAGAGCTTTCAAAATTAAAAGTATACAACAAGTGATAATGCCATGTATTCGCCATATCAAAGCCCAATACACATTTATACACCGGCTACGTAAATCTGCTAAGTTACAAAACATGAATCGACAGTTGTCGGATTGTACATCAATGACAAAATGTGTCTAGGCCCTCATTCTTGACTACAACTACTGCCCCCAGAGCCGCTCTCCGACGCCAATGCGTTGGAGCTTCCTGCTTGTTTTTTTTTCTAAATCCGATTTTTTTTATACCTACATTTAAAAAATTTGCAAAATTTGCCGCCCCCCAGATTTGCCGCCATGAGCCGCGGCCCATGTGGCCGCCTCCTTAATCCAGCCCTGCCAGGTAGATATTTATCGGTCCAAAGAGTCGCGGTGGCACCCATTATGTCAGTTTAATTTTTGAGAACATGGCTTGAAGTATGCCGCTACATAGCTTTTGCTACGTCAAATCAACTGTCAGATTTTCATCAGCTTTTCCTCCTCTTAAGAATGATTTTTTTGACTTTTAATGAACTGTATGATTTTTTAATGAAATTTTACATACGAACAACTTTACTACACCCTTGCAAAAATTCCTCGCTACTGCCCCATTCAAGGTGGTCAAATCTAAATTGGCTTCTGTACCCACAGCGAAAAAAATAATATGCTGTTTTAGCATCTAGGATGTCAAAAATGTGTCTGGTGATCCCAAGATGCTGCCTTTACTGCCCCCGCAGTTAATTTTACATCCTGTGAATGCAAATTCAACTGCGGGGGCAGTAAAGGCAGCATCTTGGGATCACCAGACACATTTTTGACATCCTAGATGCTAAAACAGCATATAATTTTTTTCGGTGCATTTAAAATCAAGCGCAGTGTCCATGCCAGCAAATAACTTAGAAAACTACCAACAGACGCAGACGTACAGACTAGGCAAATGTGAATAAGCGTGGTATTCTGCATCAAATTTTCTGTTGAGTAGTAGACTCTAGATGTTCCTGACATGCTCAACGCAGTTTTCTTGCAATTTCACCTGTAAACAGTGTCTAGTCGTGTACATTTGATCCATTGGAGCTTTTTCGGTGAACGGTGCGTTGGCCTGAAATTTTCGGCCGATTAAGATGGACAAGGAGACACAGGGTCGGACTAGCTCGCATCTGAGGGCGTCGACCCTTGGCTGGTTAAAGGGGCGTAATGTGATATTTCCTGGTAAGGCATCCCCTACGTGGAGAGGGGTTCAGAAATTTTTGGCAAAGCAGCACAAAGTTTACGCTATTTTCAGGTTCAAAGTTTATCAATCGTACCTACAGAGTACAAACTGCAGAATAATTGAACGTATTGAAGTAACCGACCGACTTCTGATATTAAAGAAAACATGAAAAATCAAAGCCACCAGACGCATCCAAGCACCATTATTTCCGCAAAAAAAAAAAAAAAAAAAAAAAAAAAAAAAAAAAAAAACCGAGCCAGTGCTACGGTTTACACGACCCTAAGGCGAGGTTCTACAGATCCATGATAAAAAAGAATCAGACAAGAACCTGAAAAAAGAAGAGAGAACGGGTATCAACACAGCCGAAGATAGGAAAGACGTACTCGTGCCTCTTTTTTAACTTTTCTTCCGAATCTGAGCGACACCTAATTGACAGCATATAACCGAGCATTGAGAGCTCACGCTTCGCGTCATCGCGCCTTCAATTTTTCAGATGCAGCACGGACGTCCATCAAGTACGAATAGTTGTATCTCTGCGCCGTCGTAAACGCGCATCTCTTCCCTCCCCCTATATCCATACTGTGTTTGTTAGCGTTTGTCTTATTCGTAATGGTGCTTCAAGCACTACGTGAGTAACATAGCCGAAGGTAGGAGAGATGTGTTCGGGTATCTTCTTCAACTTTTCTACCGAATCTGAGCGACACCTCATTGACAGCAAGCGGAGCAGTGAGAGCTCACGCTTCGCATCATCGCGCCTTCAATTTTTCAGATGCAGCACGGAGGTCCATCAAGTACGAATAGTTGTATTTCTGCGCCGTCGTTAACGAGCATCCTTTCCCTCGCTTTATTTCCATATTGTGTTTGTTTGCGCTTGTCTAATTCGTAATGGTGCTCTAAACTAGTGGCATATAGCAGAGCTTTGCGAGCTCACAACTCACGCCATCGCGTCTTACATTTTTCATATGCAATGTGGACATCCATCTTGCGCGAATAGTTTTATTGCGTTTACACTTTCAATGTCTCTTATTTTTGAATTTCGAGATAAATTAAGGTTAAGTTTGCCCGAGACATGCTATGGTATGTCCAAATCAATAGTCATTTTGAAAAGGAAGAAATATGTTTAAAGGTCTCTCAAGAGGTCTATAAAGGGTGCGTACGTCTAAAAGGCCGTATCCCAATTCCCTCCCGCCGTCAATTTTTATAGCCCGATTCCCTCCCGAATATTTTTGGGAAAACCGGAGTGATAGCCCGATTCCCTCCCGCTTTATTTAACGATTTGACAACTGAGGACCGACAGATGCCCAACACTGATTACAGCTGGAAAGGAATTTACAGTAGCAGAAGAACAGTAATTCCAACCTTGCCGAAAAATATGAACTCTGTGCATGTAGCATTGGATTCTCTGACAAGTGCGAAAGAAATTATTTTCGTTAATAGACCTTGCGAAAATATCATTATTTTTACTAACATGGTTTTTTTGTCGGCTCTGTGTGCTTCCGAATCGGTGTACGTTGATGGAACATTTCGTTACTGTACCAAGTTTTTTCTACAATTATTTACCCTCCATATCTTAAAAAATGGGTTTTATATTCCATTAGTTTTTATTCTTCTACCCGATAAGGAGGAAGAAACTTACAAGAAAGCGTCCAAAATCTTAAAAGAAGAGTGTTCAAAATACGCCCTAAATTTTTCACCCTCGACTGTCGTGGCTGATTTCGAAATAGCAATACATAACGCGGTGAAATTTGTATTTCCTGATTGTTTCATTCGTGGCTGTCGATTCCATCTCGGCCAATCATGGTGGCGCAAGATCCAAAAATTGGGCCTAACTCAGTCATACAGAGACCCGAATTCAGAAGTTGGACAGTTCTTGCATCATGTTTTCGGTCTCCCACTACTGGACCCAAATTTAGTCGCAAATAGCTTTGTTGACATCTTCATGGCTAATAAGCCTGATTGCCCTAAATTGACGAAATTTTGTGACTACTTGATCGAATACTATATTGTAGAGGACTCATTATTTCCTCCCTCACTTTGGGCCGAAAAAACAGCAGCCCCCAGCAAAACTACGAACGCTTGTGAAAGTTTCCATTCAAAATTTAATTCTTTTTTTTTACGAAACCCACCCCAACATTGTTATATTCTGTGAAATATTAACCAGAGTTATGATAGACTCGCGAATCCTCATAAATTCCGCTGAAAAAACCAAGAACACGGTCAGGTCTCAGGTAAAAAAAAAAAAACAAATATTCCTGCAAACACAAATAGACATATTAAATTCGGTTAATCCCGCATCGAAGGAAAAATTCAAAAAAGCCCTGCGTGATTTCCTATTTTGCGTTTCTTATAAGAACTCACCGAACGCATTCATCTGAAATTTCACTAATTTTTATTTGTTGACGAGGAACCCTTTACACTCCAAGGATTTTTTTGTACATCGCTTTTCGGACACACACTCATAGAGGTAAGCAACGTTGTCATTTCCCTATTTTGATTTTTTCACTTCATTTATGTCGTCGGGAGGGAATCGGGCCATGCCGATCCTGGGAGGGAATCGGAACCCCCAACTCCGGGAGGGAATCGGGCAACTCCCGTCTAAAATTCGAACCGACTATCGCCTCTGAGGGAGTTACATGTAGCGAATGAAGGAGGGGTATGTTGAAGCGCCTGTATGTCAACAAATAGGTGAAAGTTTCACAGAAAAGTGTTTACGCTTCAGAAAGTAGTTATTGGACCTCTGTTCACCATTAAAGCGCCTGTATGTCAACAAAAAGGTGAAAATTTCACAGAAAAGTGTTTACGCTTCAGAAAGTAGTTATTGGACCTCTGTTCGTCACTATCATGCGTAAAAGGACCTTTCTTTACTCCCACCTCTCTCTTCTTTTGTTCATCTGAGACATTTTTCGCAAATATTCTCGATCGTATTTTTTTTTCTCTTCTTATTTTGCTATGTGTCAGAGAAGCGCGTTTTTGGCGCGCCAAGGGGGCGTATCTGCCAATGGCAGATTGGCCTTATGGCCAGTCCGAGCCTGAGGATACAAAAGAAACAATATGGTTCAGGACAGTTGCGAGTAGCGCAAGTTGGCAACACCTGTTTTGGAGGCATCCTCCGCCTGCCTCTATAAATATCAATTGTATTACAAGTGTTGATTAAATGGATGTGTTGCCACCTAGCGCGAATCGCAATTGGTTAGGGTTACTGGACTATCTAGTCTATGTTCCTATTAAGAAATATATTAGTAAGCCTCGGTTGTTCGGAAGTGTTCAGAGATGGAGATTTTCATGAAATGAATTTACATGAAATTTTATGAAAGATGGGGTATCGATTAGGGGTATTTTTGGGCCTACTTTGGATGAAAAATGAAGACAAATTTTCTAAAATACTTTCAAAACAGAGCTACATAACTAAAGTTTACCGAGCCAAAGGTTACTCAACACCGCAGAAATACATACTTAGTCCATGTACTAAAATAAAATTACGCTGAAAGAGGTTTTATTCGTCAATTTTCGACTTTTAAATAATGCACAAATTGTATGCTAAATCTGCATAAAATTCAATCTAAGAGGGCTTTTTTTAAAAAATAATTTCCGGACCCCCTTCTTCTGGGGGATGTCCCCCCAGACTCTCCACTCAACCTCAGCGCATGCCCCCCCCCCCCCGACTCTTTCTGGATCTGCCACTGCAGTGCGGCCGATATGGAACACCGTACTAAGACTGACTTAATTGCTCGGTGTAGAGATTTTACCGCCACAATCTTGAAATCAGCTTTTCAATCCACAAAAATCGCTTTGATGAACTTTTACCTCCGTTGAGTGAGGCCTCCCTTCCTGTACGCAATCACTCCATCCGTGGAGAGTTTCACTTTTCGCCTCTAGAAAGTCATCCGTCAACAATACTCTCATTTCCCAACCGCGAGATTAGTCTTCAGAAGCCAACATTCTTCACCAATTTGGTGTCTCTTTCTTTGCTTTTTCCCGCTAGGAATTGGGTCACGGGAAGAGAGGATGAGGAAGCGGGAACGAGGAAGTGGGCAGGTTCGGAGGATTAGTTTGGACAATTAAATCCAATATGTAAGTCTGTTGACAAAACTCACTAAAAGAGAGCGAAGACCTGAAAGTGTCCAGAGTCCTGATTCAGGCGTAACCTGATCTTCGACTTCGCCGACTGCACGATGCACCCACCCGCCTCCGCCACTGCCACCTCTCCGGCCGCGTCACCGCCTCACCGTGTCAGTTGGTCACAGCTTTCGTCACATGCTCGCATGTACCCATGTTGCCGAAGCCTCTCCGAAATACGTGGAATAGGGTTGATGAAAATGGTACGCTGAAAAAAAATTCTCGGCGTTTTTACCAAGGTCCGTTTGTACCTTTACCATCTCATTTTTTTTACCAATTATTGGTAATTTTACCAAGACAGACTGGTAAGCTTACCTAAAAACCGGTGTTTTTACTGTTTTTTTCAGGTAAGAATACCACTTTTATTGGTAATCCATTCCCGGTAACTTTGCCATTTTATCTCGGTAATTCTACCACAGTCGATAAAAAATATTGGCGTTTTTACCAAGGTCCAGTAAAATTACGGAGAAAGTTCAATAATTTTACCGAGATTTCTCGGTAAAATATGGTAATAAATGGTAATTTTACCAAGAAAAAATTTGATCAAATAGAACCCTGAATTCTTGGTAATTTTGCCCTTTTCTTAGTAAATACACCGAGATTTTTTTTTCAGTGCATAGGTAGAGTCCCTTTATATTGAGAGTCAAGACAATGTGAATCCATTTCTGATTGGTTCCCGTATTTTAGGCCTGCACAATGTCACAAACGGGAATAAAGATTACATTTTCACCGATTGCAAAGATTATAATCTGGAATGGACCGGGGAATTACGGGCTCGGCAAGAAACAAACGGAATAAGAGAAGGAACGGAGAAAGGAATTTGAGAATGGGCCGATCAAAGATGACAAAAAACGTTCAATTTCTGTAATCTTTATGCCCGTTTGCGACTCCACGAGGGGGTATTGTCTTGACTCTCGGTGTACAAGGACTCCGGGTATAGGTAGAGTATGGACAACTCGATTTTATGTACATGGCCGGTTTTACCTACTTGCCGCCCATGGGCCACCTGTATTTTGCCGCCTTCTTCTCATCCATTTTGAAACAACAATAAAAACCATCAAGTGAACGTGCCGGAGGGAGAAGGGTGCATAAGACGCATTCAATCGTGTTGGACACATTTTTTGCGTAAGCCCTATCAACACTACTAGCAAAAGTTCACGGAACTTCGCGCGAAAGTTCAGTTCCGTAAACCTATCTCTGTGGGGACAAGGCCGTTCATTTGTAAGAAATGAACTAAAAAATTAAGAAAGAACAAACTTAAATGTGGTTCAATAATTTTAACTTCCGCCGCCGTGCCGCGCCGCGCTGACCACACTGTGTTTGGCGCAATGCGTGAAGTATTCATGTAGTCTTGTAGGCACTGTGCGTTCCACGCCGCGCCGACCGCTGTTGACCGTACTGTGTTTGACGCAATGCGTGAAGTATTCATGCAGTCCCGTAGGCGCTAATATGTGTTACGTGTAGACCGCCGCGTCGAGGGCTTCTCCTTTTCATCTCAAGTCCTCGTCATCATTTCTCTTTGCGCCGCGCATTACGCAGGCCAAATTACGTGTTTGGTTTATCTCTTAACTCAACTAATTAAAGGTGCGCAGTCTTTTGTATCACCGAAATACGACAAAATTAGAAATTAATGAGCTCTCATAGGAAATGAGAGATTTTGTTACCTTTTCTTGTTTGTAATTTTTTTCTGAATCTGACTTTTTTGTGTCTGCATTTAAAAATATTGCAAAATTTGCCGCCCCCTAATTTTGCCGCTACGGGCCGCGGCTCATGTGGCCACCCCCTTAATCCGGCCCTGTTTATGTAGCTCTTAGGTCCCAAGAGGGCGACACCGTGGAAAACGAAAATCACTAGATAAGTGCCGCTGCCGACCTATGCATTTGGAAGATTACTCTATATGACCGACAGCGCATTGCAAACAAGCTTCTTTAGGGATTGAAACTTTGAAACTGAGAAAATCTATGCGAAACCAAAGTTATATACGTGCTTTGTTAATTATTGATCGTTGTAAATAGTTGAAATGTGAAAATTAGTACCGTTGGGTGATTCGAGTTGATAGGTTGGCTCCCCTTTTCGGCCCCAAGAGCTATGGCCTGGTTACACGATCAAATTCCCGTCAAATTCCGATCAAAATTATGACGAAGATGGCGGGCGAGAGTTATCTAGATTGATGAGTATAAGATTAAATAAAACAGCGTGTTGATTGAAATATGCATGAATAGCACGTTTGTGTGGAAATCAGATGAAGGATGAGCCCCATAGTTCCATCATCTACCATCAAATTTTTGCAGGCCGCAGAAATTTGATGGTAGATGGTGCGCACCAGTCACTATTTGATCGGAATTTGACGGGAATTTGATCGTGTAACCAGGCCACTACATTTTTGCTGGAGCATACAGGTGGTGCATCCAAGAAGCAAATAAAAAGGGATATTTTTTTAAAGGGAAAATCGCTTGAAAATTGTGATGAGGATCAGAAACATCATCTAAAATTCATTAATATTCTATTTGCTTTGAATGCAAATCATAATGAAGGCATCCACATTTTTCTGTGCCCCACTTGTCAACTGCGCGTGTTGATGGACTCGGGTTCACTAACCATTGCAATCGGTGGCGTGGCGTGCTTTGCGATATATCGATCGATACGCCACTCAAACCTATGAAAAAAGATAGATCATTAGGGTGTTCACAGCGAACACCTTAGTAATCGATTCTTCACCATAGCTTCAAATGGGGAAAATATCGATAATCGATCATTCACGCCACGCCGTTGCTTGCAATGTTTGCTCCTCCTCGCCCTTGCCGAATTAGGTCGGACTTGTTACCTCCCTAGAGACTTATATTGATTTGTTTCAACGTATATGTTACGGAAGTAGGTCATCGCAATGTTTACAAAACACCCTCAAATTTGGTTTTCAAAAGTGCTGTCAGGCGGATCGAGCTAAGGCTACCCTAATTTTTTTTTAAAATCGTCGTTTTCATAACTTTTGCGAAGATTGCGGACGGAAAATTATAAAAAAATAGCTACCCATTAAAATTTTTAGGACTTTATGAGGACCTTTTCGACCAAACAGCGTATACTCATCGCAACGTTGCTGTAAAAACTTTACAACACTGTATAGTTTTTAGTTGCCTAGTGATTTCTCCCTGCTGTTCTTTATATGCTGTTAATATATAAAAAGTTACTGCGATCCAGTTTGGTTTCCTCTGGTATTTGAGATTGTTTATTTACTGATTAGTTTAGCTATTGAAAATAGCTCCATTTGGTGACCCCGACGTGATTATATACTCGAAATCTCTAGTCAAAGTGAAAAATAATAAGGAATTAGAGTGAAGATGAAATGTTTGTAATTGAGCTAACCTAAAAAAAAAGAGAGTAAAAGTAAACGTTGCGTTTAGCACTTTGACAAGAGCATTTCTTACTAACTTATTATTGAGGATGCAGTGAGCGGTTTTCGCCTCCATTCGATAATAATATGAATGCAGTGAGCAAAATCAATATCACCAAATGGAGCTATTTTCAATAGCTAAACTAATCAGTAATTAAATAATCTCAAATACCGGAGGAAACCAAACTGGTCGCAATAACTTTTTATATATTAACAGCATACACAGAACAGCAGGGAGAAATCACTTGGCAACTAAAAACTATACAGTGTTGTAAAGTTTTTACATTCTCCCCCCTTAAAAAATGTATACAGATTGAATATCATTAAAAATTTGAAAATTTTGAAATTGAAATTTCATCAGTAAAAACTGTGTGTGTGTGTTGTTATTTAAGCACATTAAATTTAAGTTAGTCATCACTTAACGGTAATACACAAACTTCAGTGATGGCTCTCACTAGTGTGGATGTTGCTGTTTTCAATGTAACTACTCTTGTGATGCCATCTGATCCCGGGTGAAGTTTTTGTTTTCTTGCTACTTTCCAAAACATCGGGGGACATTGTCTATCCTTTATTACGACTAACGATCCTATTTTCGGAGATTCGTTTTTTTTGAGTGCCACTTGGAAAATGTTTGAATGTGTTGAAGATACTCCCTTTGCCATTTCTTCCAAAATATGTTGAATCCTTCCTGTATTGCCTCATACGCCTGTAGAATTTTTGTAGATTGCTTTGTAGGTGTGTTATCAGGATAAGATGTGAGAGGTCTTCCTATTAAAAAATGACCCGGCGTCAATACGTCAAACTCTTCAGGGGCGCTGGACAAGGGTACCAAAGGTCTTGAATTGAGCACAGCTTCAATTTGAGGGACAAGCTGCGTTATTTGCTGTAAAGACTGATGATAACGAGACAAGGAATATGCATAATCGAAGACTTATAGAGAGATTGAACCGATAGATTCACCCTTTTCGTAGAGTAAATAAATTCGTTAGAGTAAGTAATTTCGTTCCAATCCCGGACACTTCACAGTTGACAGATGTATATGGAAGCTTGAGCATTTCTGCCTTCTCCTTGGGGAGAAACGATCCTTGAGCGCCTGAATCCAATAAAGCCTTGCATTTGTGAAGTTCTCCGTTCGTAGCTAGTCATATACTCTTTGGGTTTGAGTTGCTTGGGTTATCCATAGATTTATCCATATCATTGCATTCATCATTGCATATCATTGTCATTGTGCAATAAGAAATGATGAGGCTTAGCACACTTGGAACAAGATTGACACATATCACTTCAAACAACATTGACACATATCTTTGATTTTATAAATTTTAATTTTTCTTGATGAGACAACTTCTTGAATTTTATGCAAAATGCCAAGGGGTGCTTTCCCTGACAGAGTAAACACAACCTTAAGTTTTGTTTTTGTTCCGTGCACTGCAATTTAGGTCGTTTTTCATGCTGCACATAGCACAGAGTTTTCGTTGTTGCTTTTCTTTTTTCCATCGATTTCAATTGTCCCTCGGAATTGACTGCGACTTTCTGCGCTCTACCGACTCAAGTAGAAATGAACGTTTCTTTAAAAACTCAAGCAGCTCTTGAAGCCTTGGGGGATCTTTTATAGGCACCACCTTTTCCCATTCCGTCAGTGTACTTTGATCGAATTTTGCAGTTGCCAAATGAACCACTAGTGGGTCCCAAGAGGTAGTATCCACCTTCAAAGCATTCAGTGATTGTAGCTCCAATTAGAATAGAATTGAGCTCCAATTTCGTTTTTACTGATGAAATTTCAATTTAAAAATTTTCAAATTTTTAATGATATTCAATCTGTATACATTTTTTAAGGGGGGAGAATGTAAAAACTTTACAACACTGTATAGTTTTTAGTTGCCTAGTGATTTCTCCCTGCTGTTCTTTATATGCTGTTAATATATAAAAAGTTACTGCGATCCAGTTTGGTTTCCTCTGGTATTTGAGATTGTTTATTTACTGATTAGTTTAGCTATTGAAAATAGCTCCAGTTGCTAAAATTGTGCATTATTTAACTGTTTAGCTGGTAAGGAGCTNCGCTGTCAGGCGGATCGAGCTAAGGCTACCCTAATTTTTTTTTTTTTTAAAATCGTCGTTTTCATAACTTTTGCGAAGATTGCGGACGGAAAATTATAAAAAAAATAGCTACCCATTAAAATTTTTAGAACTTTATGAGGACCTTTTCGACCAAACAGCGTATACTCGTCGCAACGTGGCTAAAATTGTGCATTATTTAACTGTTTAGCTGGTAAGGAGCTGCATGCCGTATTCTGAAATTTGCCTCAAATTTTCTTTTTGCCTAAATTTTGGTGACTGAAGCACTACGTGCCAAAAGTACGGTTTCGTAGATTTTAATCTTCAAGATAGCAAATCATCATCGATTTTTAAGCTGGAGAGGACACATTTTTGTCAAAGCTCAACCAAATATTTTCACGTTTAATTTAATACCATATACGAAAACTCAGTCCTACTTTAGTCGAGCAACGGTGCGGTGCTCAATGTCGAAAGCTACCTAGTTCAAAAACCTTTCCCTCAATTGAATCGGTTTCTGTTAGACGGGTATAAGTTCAAAATCTCATGAACCCTGGCTTTCGTTAATCACGCAGGACGCTACGGCTCATGACTTTTTGTATGTACGCCCGTCTAACAAAAACCGATTCAATTTTTTTTCTGGCCAGAGGCAACCTAGTGTAGCCCAGGCAGTTGGTTCAAATTAAAAATTTACATTTCAAAATAACGCTTTAATTTTTACCTCATTTTTTGTGTACCTGCTTTCGTTGTCTTTTTTCTGCTTTCATGTTAATTTGCTCTCCTAAAACGAGATTAAGTTCACGGCGATTCTTTTGTGTCATAGTTACTTAGTGCGCATTAAGGTCGTCAATTTTTCACCAAAGTTATTTATTATTCAAATTCCTCAGTGGAATGGAATTCTTCAAAGCTCAATTGGACGTATTTCTGTCAAACGGAACTATGTGCATTATGACGTGAGTCCTGTTATGCATAAAGTCTTATGGGTCTCAGGGCTCATGTCTTAATGCACATAGTTCCGTTTGATAAAAATACGTCCAATTGTCACTAATTATGTCAAACCAGAGGTCGAATAAAAAATATGCTCGTGAAAACGCCTAGTTTAAAATCGATTATTTATAATGGATTTAAATTGAGGAAAAATATTTTTGCCAACTTCCGAGAGTTGCCCCCAGAGGGAACAGATAAAAGATGCTAAAAAATGCACTCAAAACAGCAGACTAAAGTGTCAGTCTTACTCCTGAAGATCAGATGCTAAAAAATGCACTCAAAACAGCAGACTAAAGTGTCAGTCTTACTCCTGAAGATCAATACTGGAGTACCTCAATGTAGCAGGCAAACATTTTTCGATGGACTGGACGGTGGGACACTCTCCGAAGTGACTCAATGGGGGAATTCAAAGGCAAATTTTTCCGAAAATCGTGGAAAGCAATGGGGGGGGGGTTATCTTTTGGAGGGGAAGGAGGGAGATGGATTCCGGTTTTCGCAGAATCTGCCTTCGGAACGCTTCTACATTCGTCATAAGAATTATAGAAAAACTTCCCGCTTATAATCAAAGTGAATTCTTTATTACATCAACAACATTAATAAATCTTACAGCAAGCACAGTAACTGTTAAAATGGGGTCAATATATGGCCTGTTTTTAGTTCGCAGATATTTTTAAACGTGTGACGTCCAGTAAAGACAGAAAAAAAATATAACTTCTAGTTTTTTGTGTCATCGGGAAAAACTGCATGAGTTAGAATATTTTCAAGCCCTTAATGCCACGAGGAATTCTTGAACGCCCATTTTAAGAACATTTAGAATAAAAATGGAAATTCGATTGCCGCAACTCGGCTGATTGAAAAAAAAGTGGTCGATCATCATCGTGTGGGAAAGTCAGAATGAATGGTTAAGTACGAATAAAAAAAGTCGACAGGAGGACTTCAGAGATCTGAAATTTGAGATTTCCATGATTGTTAGCATAGATTTCAGGAAAAGAGAAAAATGTACGGATTTTGTCGGATTTTTTATATTAATCTCCTTTTATTCTCAGAAAGGAAGAAGTGCTTAGAGTGCAGAATGAGTAAACAAAATGTTATTGTTGCTTTGAAGTGTCACGAAGCGCACCCGCTGATGATTTTAATGTGATATTTTTTCTACGTTTCAAATTTACTAAACAAGGTAACTCCGGTGTATTTAGTTTGAAATTCGATCTTTCCTCATTCAACATCCTGAGTGAAAAAGTTTTACGAACTTTGCTATTTACTTTTTCTTCTTTACCTTGTCATATGAAAATCAATCGAATCCAAACGCATACGTTCATACGTCTTTAAATACAACTGAATAATTTCTCTGAACGCGGATTTGTTGAGTTATAAATAGACCACATTTTGCAATTTGGACCTATAGATTCTAGCCCGGTTTAAAACAACGTATGTGCCATTAGTTTCCCTATGCATATAAGTGTTTTTTCAGATGAGCCAGCATTTATAGCTCCAAATTGCAAAATGCTGTCCAATGTTAGATGTTCGAATTTGCTGGTAAGTTCGAATTTGCGACACGAAGCTGTTTCTCGATCTATTGAATCCTGAGTTGCTGACGATATCAACGAAGCACTTTTTGATGGAGCCAAGTTCTGCGTGATACAGCCTCATTATTTCTGAATGCAATCCGATCTACAATCTCGCCAAATTTTTTAGGATTTTTGTAAACATTTTTATGCCAACACATAGCTACGTTCAAACAATTTAAAGATGAACAGCTGCCACGGAATATCGGGTACCAATCATTTTAGAAACGGAAAATGTCCTAGTTTTAACAGCCTTCAAATCACGGTTACCCTTATCTTAGCGTGCACCGCCTTGATACAACTATACGTGCTTGAGGGATATCCGTGCGGCATACACACAATTATGAAGGCGCTACGGCGCGGCGGCAGGTATCTTTCCTGAACGGCAGAATGCGTAGATGCAAGATCGCTCCGACGAATTAGGAGAATGGTGACCAGTCCTTTGCCTTGCACGTCTTACCTTAGCGCGTTAGTGGTGGCTGGTTAATCAGCATAGTATTTGGACGTATTTCTATAAAACGGAACTATGTGCATTAAGACATGAGCCCTGAGACCCATAAGAATGTATGCATGACAGGACTCACGTCATAATACACATAGTTCCGTTTGCCAGAAATACGTCCATTCTATACTTCAATAGTTTTAGTTTCTATACTCACGACATATTCACGGAACGAAGCAGGGCCGGATTAAGGGGGTGGGCACATGGGCCGCGGCTCATGGCGGCAAATCTATAGGTGGCGGCAAATTTTGCAATTTCTTTAAATGTAGGTATAAAACAAATCGGATTTAGAAAAAAAAAAATTACAAACGAGAAAAGGCGACAAAATCTCTCATTTCCTGAGAGTATAGTAATATTTAATTTTGTCGTCTTTCGATGATGCAAAAGGTAGCACCTTTAATATTAGTCGAGTTGAGAGAGAACATCCACGCAATTTGGCCTGGAACGGCGCGGCGCAGAGAGCAATGATGACGAGGACTTGAGATGAAAAGGAGGAGCCCTCGGCGCGGCGATCGGCATGTAACACATATTAGCGCCTACAAGACTGCACTAATACCTCACGCATTGCATCAAACACAGTGCGGTCATTGCGGACAGCGTGAAACGGATAGCGCCTGCAAGAATGCATAAATACTCACGCATTGCGACAAACGCAGTGCGATCAGCGTGAAACGCATAGCGCCTACAAGACTGCGTGAATACTTCACGCTTTGCGTCAAACACAGTGCGGTCTGCGAGACGCGGTGGCGCGGCGGCGGAAGTTAAAATCATTCATCCTTATTTATGTTTCTTTCATAATTTTTTCGTTCATTTCTTATGAATGGAAGGCCTTGTCCACACAGAGATAGGTTTACAAA
Organism: Bemisia tabaci; assembly: GCF_001854935.1. Taxonomy (NCBI): domain Eukaryota; kingdom Metazoa; phylum Arthropoda; class Insecta; order Hemiptera; family Aleyrodidae; genus Bemisia; species Bemisia tabaci. The sequence continues at coordinate 220,630 of NW_017566795.1, forward strand.
ACTTCACTTTTGCGCAAAGCTCCGTGAACTTTTGCTAGTAATGTTGACAGGGCTTTCCCAAAAAATGTGTTCAACACGAGTAAACGCGTCTTATGAGCCCTGTCAAAGCTATTTAAGCTTCAACCTGATATGTCTCCGTGGTAACAGAGTTCTACATACATACGCATTGTAACGCTATAAACCCGTGTGAATAAAGTCATATCCACAGCATTATTATGAATATTGTTATTATAAAAGTGAATAGTTATTCAATAGTTCTGATTGTTGCTAAATGTACGCAACAAGCCCCTCTCCCGCTGGCACGTGCATTTGATGGTTTTTATTGATGTTTCAAAGCGAATGAGAAGGGGGCGGCAAAATACAAGGGGCCCAGGGGCGGCAAGTAGGTAAATCCGGCCCTGGAACGAAGAATGTTAGATGGTACCAAGTTCATGATTCGATACAGACCGAGTTCAGCAGAAGTACACCGAATCTAATTATGGGTAAAAAATAAGTTAGTAGTATTTTTGAATTCAGCAGGTCGTAAATTTTCTCCCGTTGAAAATTCACCACTAGCATCCATTATTAATTCGTGCATGAGTCTTACGGAGCAAGGAACACGACTATGACATCACTAACACAGACGTAGCGTCTGCAGATGAAGTCGTCCACACCGTATGATACAGACGTCAAGATATGTCTGGGCAGTAGCACTTGATGCGTGTCTTGGAGACCGATGACTGTGATTAGCCCGGTCGAGTGGAAGCGTTTATGTCATGTCCTGCCACGCACCAATGGAGAGTGACATACCGTGGTGTCAGTATTGGAAGTGCGATGACAGCTAGCTTCACTCGTCACTCCTAGTACCCTCCGTGGTTGCCATAAACAGCTTTATTCCACGTCAAGAGCGTGGAATTTTTTAATTTATTTCGAATTTAAGAAGAACTTTGGCAAGATGGACGGATAGAGAGCTTTCATTCCTGCATTTATAGGTAGAGAAGATGATCCTCAGCAAGTATCGTTTCTTGCAAGATGTTGGCAAAGGTTTAGACGAATAATTTTGCTTATTTCAGTTGTAGTCAAATTTTAACTTGATGTAGGGATTCTGATCTCCTTCTTTCCCAGAAATTATCTTAATTTCTTGAATGATACCTAAAATGTAGAGTGAACTTTAGACTGAGGATTGAACTTCGGGAATGTCTGGTTTTCTTAGTTTTATACCTGCACAGTCAAAAAATTCCGTGTTTATTTGTGTTACTTTGAGTTATTCTTTTCGGTCCGATCAACTGGTTTGGTTAACCAACCGTCTTGGTTAAATCGACCAAAAGCCTAGGTTACTCTGAGACATTTGGGGATGAAGAAAGGATGAACTAATATTCTCTTGTTTCACTCGATGTAACTCACAATAATTAGAGTCAAAGACTGCGACTCACAAGTGACTTGCGTTGGACTATCACCAATATGATCCACGTTTGATCCTAGCGGCTCCCGCCTGATTTTTAACGAGGTTTCACATTTTCAACCCAAAGATTTGGTCAATGTAACCCCAAAACACCAATACAAAACATTGACCGTGCGATTAGGTTACTTTTTGTTCTACCTCCCATATTAACAAAAAAAAATCGAATAATTTTTATTATAACTATGCATAGGTAGGGATTTTTAAAAGCTTTTCCGTTGGAAAAAGAGGCTCAATTGTGAGGTATATACCATTATTTCACTGCAAATTAAAGATTTAAATGTCTTGTCTTGGGTGAGGTCCTCCACCCTCTTCAATCCAGGATTCATGTACGCTAGAAACGTGAGCTGGCTGATATCTTCACTATATTCCATGCGATCGTTTGATGGTTTGCCAGAATCGCTGCATTTGAGGCCCGTTGATCCCAACTTCCCATGAACGTGTTAAAGCACGGTTACATAAACTGCTGATCTAGACTGTCTGGATTTCCTGAGGAAGATTAAACCTCACCGCCTCGCCTTCCTCACGAAAGAGCGTAACTCCTTTTCGACGTTGCCAACTTTCACCTTACAAATTGCATATTGACCTATAGAAGCTTGGGCATTTTCGACTGAAAAGTTCACTGATTTTTCTTCAGATCTCTTCCAAAGATCAGAAAAATTTTGGATAAAAATTGCGAAGGTCCTTTTTTGTAGAAAAATTAATTGTTTTATTCAATTTGACAACCTTGGAATGGAGTTACGTCCTTTCGTATGGGAGACGACGAGTTGTCAGCCCGTGTGACACATGTCACGTAGTCGTGATTTTCCTAAATCATACGTAACCCTTTTTTTCTTTGTCTGGGTGTCTTCCGTCGGACACTGTCCACTTTCAGTGCTCAAGTTTTCCTGGTTTTAAAAGGTGAATTCTATTTTTGGATGATCAAGTGAACTGTTTTCTCTGAGTTTCTAGAACCTCAGGAATACCATCCACGTCGCATATGAAATTCCAGCTCCTGAGCACCGCGATTTCTGGATCAAAGATGGTTATAATCACCTTAAAATCCAAGAATTTGTCAAATAATTCGACGTTTTAAAGTTAAAGACAAGATATGGCATCCTTTTGTAATAGAAAGAGCATTAAGTCATGGATAAAAAGTCTTAAGTTTCGGGTTAGAGGTCAGAAGTTCAAGGGAAATTGATTCACCTAAACTTATGGTGCCTAAATCACTGTCACTCTGTCAGTGTTCAACAAATCGTCTCGAAGTTGTTTTGGCCTATAGCTGTGTAATAAAGTTTGCGATTCTAGTAAACTGCTCGGTAATATTAGAAAAAAGCGAATTAGAAAATTGATGATGTTATCGGGAGTAGACCGCCAGGAATGAAAATTTTAGCATCAATATTTTATAAACACCAGCGTGGCGACTGCGCGCCTGGGGTAGCTTTGCCACGGGTGCAAGTGGGTACATGCAGCACTTTCAACTAATGAACATACTCGCCATTCCGATAAAATTTCCAAAGCGGGGGCCGAAGATATTCCGGCGAAAGCCACGACAACTGACAACATCCAATGCATGTGATGCGTACTAAACGAAGGGCCTCTTACGTAAGGTGACGCAGATCAGCCTCTAAAAAGGAAACGCAAATACGACGATGTTCAAGATATGATGGGAAATAAATAAGATTTTGGGCTTATCATTTTAATACAAAGAATGTGTTTTTTTATGATTCAACCAACTGATTTTAGATATCAAACCTAAGTATACCGTCTCTATCGAAATATAGAAGCGGACTATATTTTGCGACGAGGAACTACATATATTATCTCTGACTCATTCGTAAAAACACTGATCTGCACTGGAAATCGGTGTCCTATAAGTTGTTTCTGAAATGAGCACATTAGACCTGCCTACATGGTTGGACAAACGTTTTTGCCATGACCCTGACTTTCTTCAGCGGCTCAAAAAAGCACAAAAATAATGGCATTTGTATTATTATTTTTTTTTAAAAAGTTAGAATGTGGATTTTTTTGCAGTTGAAGAAGCCGATGTCCTGGAGTATTAAGAGACAAGATAAATTAGAGGTGCGAATTTTGTCAAAAAGAATGTAAACATTGGATTTTGAGATTTCGACGAGAAATTCTCTGGATCCTCCCAGTGGATAAATTATAATGTTTTTTTTCTGCCAGCGGTTGAGTTTATGCGTCATAATGCAAGGAATCAAATCGCCTCATTATCTAGAGTATCCCGAACAAATCAAATTCAAAATCTGAAATGTGCTAATTAAAGAGCCAATTTTTGCAAGCTGCAACAAAAAAATCAAACGAAATCACTATGGGGATAGCTCATTGTGGAGGACTACAATAATTTGACAGGTCAAAAAATATAAAATAGAAAATTCTACGATTTTGACAAATTTTTAGATAGGCACGGACCTACCTCAAGGATTTAAAAATTAGCAAAAATTTTGTTTGGTATTTTACATTTTTTGTGGTAGCAAATCATTGTAACCTCTCGCCGGGATCCACTTTAAAAGTAATTCTATTAAATTTTGCTAAAGATTAGTAAGAACGTCTTTTGTATGGTGCCACGTGCAATGTATTCTTAATCACAGTACATCACATGGGAGCTGTTTAAGGAACAACTTTGACCCTAAATTTTTGAACTGAAAACTTCAAATCGCCTAAACTTAAGTTTCAATCTGCTGCAATCTGCTACTATGACTGCCATGACTCTGAAAGTTTCGATACTTTTTTTACGTAGCATCCCCAGGACTGCACCTAAATTGATTCCTCATCATGAACTCAACGAGTGATCGCGGAAATGTTGCACAACTCGTTGAAATCCAAGCCAATGAAAAAAAAGGTTGTTGTTGACAACAAGAGAGCATCCGGTTTAAAAATATCCGCACCTCCGGCTGAAAGGATGTGCTCCGTCGAGAAAAATTATGAGGGTGCTGGGTGCACGAGATGTAATCTGGATTTAGCGATCGATCATTCAGACCGCTGCCTTCTGCTCAAATTGAATTTTTAATCTCCGAATGTTATGTGATGAATTGCAGTCGTGATCTTTGCGACCTCAGTGTCATGCCCAGAGCGGAAAATGTTTAGCGACGAGATCATGCGATGCAATTATTATGTGATGCGATTATTTCCTATGAATTCATTTTCAGTGAGAGGGAAAGTTCATTACTCTTCATCCAGAGTTTTCTGGACGACATTACTATTCTCTAATATAACCTCCCAGATTCCAACGGAATATGTGACCGTGCATTGGGAGAGGGTCTCTGATCCACGGACACTATGAATTGATTTATTACTAGCAGAGCATTACTATCGGTTAGTCCAGTCAGTGTCAGTCTAGCTCGGAAATTATTTGAGTGTTGATACGTTTTTCGGGGCCCTTTCTCTCGAGTGGGGCCCCGGGCCTCTTAGCTAAGTAAACGTCTTTCCTTACGTGGGTCTTTAAATTTTTAGGGGCCCCCTAGACTACCTGTCAGAATTTCTGCGGTATTGAAGCTCCCTTCCATCCCTAGCCAGACCGCCCCTAAGTGGCGAAAAACTGACTTTGGGTTGAAACATTGATTTTTAGTTTTTAGTTCAAAACGCTTTTTAATATTTTCAAAGACCTCGAGACAAAATTTCAAGCTATAATGTGAATCGATTGGGACGTTATATACTATACGTTTAAAATGAGGTTTTCCTGAATAACCTAACAGTGGCCTCAAAATGTAGCCGCGTTATTCTCAATTTTCCGATTTATCATCAGTATGAGCTCTCTGATTCCCTTGTCACAGTGCGTCCTACCGTTCTACAAGCAATTTTCCATGATTTTTTCGGCTATCGGCAGGTGATAGTCCCTAATAAGGCCGCTTCGTTCTAACCTTAAAAATATGACATACATCTACATTCTACATTACGTGATCAAATTGTAATTGTTCCATTAAAAGAATATACATTTTTCGACATAGTTCGTTTTAGAGATTCACACGGCCAATTTTCCTGATTTTTGTGGTTGTCAGTAGGAGATAACTCTAGATGCGCCGCCTGCTCTTTTCAGATTACCGCCTGGGAGCTGGGGCCCGCGAAGCGGGTTTAGAGGGTGCGGACTGACTTTTGGGGTTGGACAGCACAGCGACCGGGGGGTGTAACTAACCCCCTAGTTGTCCTCTAATTTACAGAAATGATCGCCGATTTTGTACTGTTCCTAGTGCCGAATGATATAGAATGAGCTCATTTGAAGCGTTATGCATATCAGGATTTGACTTTTCATCATGTGGACCATTCTACTTACCTCCATCACGACTAGCTCATCGAACTGAATATTATTTTTTCGCTGATTCCATAACTTAATTAAAAGAAGGTAAATGCTGAATTCGGAATGCCAAAAAATATAAAAACTGACAAAAACTTCGGGAAAATTAACGCAAACTGTCTCTCGTCATTATTACATAAGAGTGGCATTTGGATATGGTTGGCGCTCGAGCACATGCATGTTGCGCAACCGTTTGTGCTAATCCTGAGTCTGTGGCTTTCCTCTCATTTCATTGTTTTCGATTTTTTTTACTCGTGACTCATTCGAACAAGTGGTTAATGACCTAGTCCCACTGGGTAAATAAAATCAAAACGGAAGAAAAGATTGCACAGTTCCAAGAAAATTTCAGCCGTGGGAAACACTCAGAAAAAATTGAAGTTTTTGCAGACTGCTCGAGACTTGAATGCCTTTTCACAGCATCTTCCAACTTCTTTTGCACATCAGGAGGGCTGAAGTTCATTCACCGTGTTGACTGTGTAAGGCTCGGTCATTTTATAGAGGAGAGGAGCGCTCCGATTCCAATTAAATGCCATTTTTTCAAGACGTAGTTAATATTTTTTTCAACATTTAATCTAATATTTTATTACTATGTTTTCTATAACGTATGCCTTCTTTTTCAATTTTTGGTAAAAAAAGAGAAGAAAAATGAAGACTTTAGTCGGTTATTATTCTTTCAAGAAACTAAATGAGGTATAAAAAATAGCAATAAATGCGGCGGTAAGATTTGTTAAAACATTTTTATTTATTTTTACGTTTCTGGTTGCTTGATCTTTGTGTTCATAAGAAAAACGAAGTAAGGTGACAGTAAAGACCATCTAACGAAATATTCCGGGTCCAAAATATAGGTCAAAACCCTGGTAAAAATTGGCAGTCGAATCTGTGTTCCAAAATACGATAGACCTACGGCCGGCTGTAAGATTTCCAATAGCTTCCATAGCACACACAACACATGTACATGTGTTCATGACTTCATGTGTACACAATTTCTTATAGCCTTTTATAGCCGATGGCGATTAAGCAACAGCCTTGCGATAAAGTGTATGCTAAACGTTACTAATTACGGATGCTAGGACTTAGTGAGTTTTTGGAATACTGCTCTCTTTTTGAGCCGTAGTATCTTGATTTATTTTGCGAGGAAAGCTCCGTACTTTTGATGGATGCCTGCCATTACTAATATATTAGAGCGCCTTCAGTTTCGTACGATACTGTGCAATACCTCTGGCGTGAAATAGTTGCTTCAAACGCCGTGGCACGCTGCGGTGCGGCAGGCGGGTAGCCAGCGCGAAACGCGCATTGGCGCCTACAAACCTAACAGGGATACTTCACGCGTTGCGCAATGCGTCAAGTATCCCTGTTAGGTTTGTAGGCGCCAGTGCGTCGCCGCTCCGCTTTGTGTTAGGCTCTAATATTTAATCTGGCGGAGTCAGCGTTATTGAACTCATGATTTTGATATTTTTGCACATCCTGTATGGATTATTCTCACTTTAATTGATGAAAAGAAATATGTATTAAAGGAAAATATAATGTGTGGTTTGTAAATATTGAGGTGGTTCCGTATCAAACCTAATGATTTCTAAAGCACACGAATTTCTACACAATTTCTTATAGCCTTTTATAATCGATGGCGAAAAAGCAACAGCCAGGCGATAAAGTGTAAAGCCCGGCTATAGGAACTATAGCCCGGCTGCATGATTTTTTATTGCTTCGTATAGCCCGGCCGTATGATTTTCTCCGCATTCTACAGCCAGCTATATGATTTTCTGTAGCCTTCTTTAGCCGGCTATAAGAATTCCTATGGTATTTTGAAACCCAGCTCTTATTGCCAATTTTTACCAGGGGAGACGTAACAATTCTGAGTCCAAATCTGGAAAGAAGCCAAGAAAAATCGAAGTCTCTTGTGTGTCGTAATTCATCGATAAATCGACGTCATATACCCCTATTTTCTGCAGCATGTCTCTTTTTTGCCCGACAAAAGCGATGAACGCAGGTTCGTAGTCGCAGTGTTACATAAACAAAAAATAAATTAAAAAATAAAAATAAAACATCCTGTATTCTGTAACGGCAAGGCCTGGATATAACTATTCTTGTTCGATGGGTTTCTATGCAACGTTTTTTTAAAAAAGAAATCATCTCAATTGAGGTATTTGGAAATATCCGCTCCTATTTTCATCTTAATAAATGCAAAGAAACTTCTAACTTAACTTATAAACTTGATAAATGCAAAGAAACTTATAACTTAACTTATAAACTTTATAAATGCAAATAAACTCAATTTTAACATTTTTTCGAAATATAATTTGCAAAAAAAGGAAGAACTACGGACTTCATGAAATTGACGTTGAAAAGTTGTCAAAAAAGGTATGAAAAGAAAAAGGAACAAAAATTATGACGTGAGGTTCGGAACTTCATGAACCGAGGCACAAGTTCTCTTAGTTTCACAATCAAAGATGTGGTATTAAATGAAAGCGCACCAACTCATCTAATGATAACGCCTTGATGCAACTATTCGAGCTCAGTGGTTGTCCGTGTTGCATATGTAATGAGATGAAGGCGCTTTGTGTTTACCGGCGCAGCTAACAATAAGTAGCAATATAACTACCCCGTTGCTATTGCATTATTCGTTCCCAGCATGATACTGAAAAATCGGAGATTAAAAGTTGCTCAGCATGCTGTGTGATGTCTAACAAAGACAATATCGATGGCCAAAGTTCATAACCACGTACCTCCATTGTGGTATCTCAAAATTTTCGTTCGTTATTTATTTGTTACAGAGGAGCAAGCCAATTTTATGGGTTGAAATTTGTACATAGTAGTCTACTAACCGAGGAAAAAAATCAAGGAAACTTTCAAGAAATTACTACCATTAGTTCTCCGAAGAAAAAATAAAGTATGAAAGGAAGTCTGTAACGCCGCAAACGGAGAGGTGATGGTTTTGTATTTTAGCATTGATAAGAAAACTGAAAACATTTTGAGACTGACCATTTTGTGAGATCTCTTCTGTTAATCACCCTGAACATACTTTTTCCATTTATTCAAAATGCGAGAGTAGTAGGAGAGAGATAGGATTATACCTGGAAAAAAGTTAAACGAAGAGAATATAGTAAACATAATGTTAGAAAATAAGATAATTGGAATAGTACATACAGACTCATACGAACAGAATCGTTCAACACAAAGTACAAACGTAAATCTAGAAATTGAAGGCGCTATGATACAACTATTCGTACCCGATGGATGTGCGTATTGCATCCTGAACATTTGAAGGAGCTTTGGCTTTCGTGGCCCTCTTAGTTACGCGTGCCGAGCAGCGTTGTAAGGTGCTAGTGATTTCGTTCCCCACTTTGGCTATCGAATATCTTGGTGAACCTTGGCTTTCGATTTATGTCCAGTTCAAAAACTTGAGGGGTAAGCGACCCCCTCTCTCTGCCCATACATGCCCCGCTACTATCAAGGACCCCCTGTAACCCCACTCAACCAAAATGCGATCCGTGTCGATAGCCAGAGTGCGAAACCACGCCAATTTTCGTTTGCGATGATGCAGAATTCAAGTCTTCCTTAGATTATTATCTGGAAAACTATTCTACCTTGCTAAAGAAAAACGCCGTATAAACATTCGAGAGTTGCCAAATATCTCCGAATAAAACATGTATTTTTGAGGAAAGTTATGCTTATTTTCCCTTGAAATTTTCAGATATTTTAGATGAAACTGAGAACAAAATTTTCTGAATATTTTTTTTAAAAAAAAAAGATATTATTTTCCCATGTATATCGTTTCTATATTGAAGGGATCGTCTAAAGGCTCTTACGGCTCTCTTCCTTAGCACGGCAGCATTCGATATAATTTTTCAATAACTTGTTTGACTTTTCTTTTATGTTACCAGAATATTCTGCAAAAATGTCATGTTATGATTTTGGCTTGTTCTCTTAGAAAATATATTAAATCGGGGCGAAAATTTTGAAATACCGCGCAATGAAGGTACGTAGTTTCTCAATTTGGTCATCCATACCTCCCTTGCGATACCATTCCTCACGGTACCATTCCTTACGTTACCGTTCCTCACGGTGAAATTCCTTACGTTACATACTGAAAAAAAATTCTCGGCGCTTTTACCAAGGTCCGTTGGTACCTTCACCATCTAACTTTTTTTTTTTACCAATTATTGGTAATTTTACCAGGACAGACTAGTAAGCTTACCTAAAAACCGGTATTTTTACTGTTTTTGTTTCAGGTAAGAATACCACTTTTATTGGTAATCAATTCCCGGTAACTTTGCCATTTTATCTCGGTAATTCTACCACAGCCGATGAAAAATATTGGCGTTTTTACCAAGGTCCAGTAAAATCACCGAGAAAGTTCAATAATTTTAGATTTCTCGGTAAAATTACCATTTCCATAAATGGTAATTTTACCAAGAAAAAACTAGGATCAAATAGAACCCTGAATTCTTGGTAATTTTACCCTTTTCTTAGTAAATACACCGAGATTTTTTTTTCGGTGTACCATTCCTCACGGTGAAATTCCTTACGTTACCATTCCTCACGGTGGAATTCCTTACGTTACCATTCCTTACGGTGAAATTTCCTTAAGGTACCATCCTTACGGTGCGGAGGCTACGGAAATCAGTTGATAAAGTAAAAAAAAACGACTAGAGCCCCCGGTATTTTATGCCCCTGGACGAGGCAGGGGTTGAAGGGATCATCGGGAGGACGATGCATCCCCGGGACGACATGGCCGGGGCCGAAAGCTGCACGTACTCGCAGGTCGCGCGGGGCGAAAAAAGGATGCGAGTGCGGGACTGAAAAGGCGCGTTACATAAGGAGCCCGGCTGACCAGGCGAGACGCCGGCTTTTCAGAAGTAGAGCTCCCGACCCCGCGTCATAACGTAGTCTTAGTGGCACGCTCCCGATCGGAAACTGACTTTTTCTCAACGCACCCCCGGATAATAACTCAATCGCATAATCATGGTAAGTTCCCTCAGGCTCCAACTTCCGGTATATTTTCCCCTCCCCCGTGTGATCACCGACCGATGATTTTATTTTAATTATCCTCGTCATCGATAATTTTCTTTTTAACAATAACACTGAACATTTTGGGGTATGGATTTAGCAGAAGTTTTTTTTTATTTTATTATTTTTTAGGAAAAGACATTTTCAAATAGTTTCTTGATCATTCTCAGCGCACAAGTTGCTGGTACAAATGAGAGGTTTGTAAAGTTAAGTACAAATGATGAAGGGTTATCGTTTGCCTCGACTTCTAAATGGAAAATGATTGGTATTGGGATTCGGAGAATTTTTTTTGGAGCCACGAAATTTGTATTCAACAACCAGTGTTGTAACTCCCGACCGATGATTTTATTTTAATTATCTTCGTCATTAATAATTTTCTTTTACGTGAAGGGTTACCATTTGCCTCGATTTCTAAATGGAAAATGATTGGTATTGGGATTGGGAGAATTTTTTTTGGAGCCACGAAATTTGTGTTCGACAACCAGTGTTGACTACCGACCGATGATTTTATTTTAATTATCTTCGTCATCGATGATTATTTTTTTACGCGGAGGGTTATCGTTTGTTTCCGTTTCTTAACGGAAAATAATACGCATTGGGAATGGGAGAAGGGTTGGGAGAATTTTTTTTTTTTGGAGGTACAAATTTCGTTTTCAACAACCAGTGTTTACTTAAGGCAATCAACTACTGCCTACCTAACCCATGATAAATTTAGTCAACTGGTCAACACTTTTCTCTGAGACTTCTGGGAGTGTGCTTTTCAAATGCAGTGATCATGATGGGTATGTCAGTAAGCTCTGGAAGCAGGATTTTGAATTTTGGTGAACTTCAGTTGTGATTTTCATAAATTTAAACTTTTTTTTTTTTTTAAAAAAAACTTATTTCTTATGATTTTGAAATTGTACAAAAAATACACATATTCTTGCAAGGCTATTACCCTGGTTCCAAAAATATAGCGGTTGCTTTGCTGGTCATTTTCTTTTTTAAAAAAAGTTAAGATATCTTCCGTAGTTCCTGAGGAAAATGTACCTAAAGTCGGAAAAACCCAAATTTTCAGGAGCGCAAAAACAGAACAAAAAAGAGTTCTGATTATACCTACTGATTACTGATATACATGCGTTTAATATATTTTACGCAAATAAATTAAAAATTTAATAAATTTACTAAAATAATAAGTAAACGGTTTATAACCATAGTGCTTATCCATTAGCTGCTGGAAATTAGCCGAGAGATAGAGGGAGGGATAGTTGATGAAAGTTGTATTATATTTTGTCGGGTAATTCACCTATCTAGAGAGGAACCCTAATTTTTTTACAATTTGAAAGGTCAATGCCCCTTCATCTTTCTCGATTGTTCAAGGATTAAAGTCGCGCTCCTAATATTTACGTTTTTCCTCCTCCCAAAATCTGTACTTCTCAATTTATTCTCATAGGCCTGGAATTTTGATTCAACACCTGGAATTTCATGTCCTTCAAGAAAATTAATTTTAAGAAACTTTTTCCCAAGAAACTCTCGGTTGTTCGTCGTACTCTTTTGTGTGCCCCTCGGAGTACGATCCTGTGTTCAGAAAGAAAATTTTGGTTTATTCGCGAACTCGGAAGCATTTTGCGGTTAAATGGACTTTTCGAAAATAGTTGTGAGTGAATTTATAAATTTTCAGCAGTGCAGTGTGAACAAAAAGATGAACGGAAAGTGATATTACGTCATCATAAGGCAGCACCATCGTAGATGTTCTCCGAAAGTATAATTCTTATTTCAAGTAACTGAGTGTTTTCTCTCTTATCTAGAAGTAAAGATGACAATCCTTTAACTCTGGTAAAATTCAGCAAAACCAACGGCTATTTGTTTTTTGTTCGATATAGATCTCCGAAACGTGCTACTGTGAAATTGCTTGTCGTCTGACTCGAGTGGAGTGGTATTCTAATCGGTGCTGAGCGCTTAGCGAGAATAGATAGATTTACATCTGTTAAAATGTGCTTTATTTCTTCACGATTAGCATATTTTTTGCTGGCGACTCTTCATCACGTCTTTATTTTCAGAGGATCCTCGGCGATTTTCTCTAATATGTTATTCACGGGAAAAGTAAAAAATCCATGCCGGTGTCTTTCTAAAAAAATTAAATAAGATTTGCCCCAGGTCATATTGACATTTCTGCATGATATTTTACATCTAGTGACAGTTACTAATCGAATTGTTCCGGGACTTTCTTGAAGATCATCATCGATTTTTTTTCAAGCTTCATGAGTCCGATATTTGAATAATGCATTAAAAAGTTATCTACGTGAAGAGTTTAGATTAAAAAAAACGTAAGTGGAATAATTTAGGATTGGTAACATATGTTAGGTAGAATTGCACTCTAAATTGAAGAGGATTGAGGAAAGTATTTAAAACTTTGAAACTAGGAGCTACTCATGGAGATACCACTCAAGATTCCATCAAGCATCGGGAAGAGACAAAGTCACATGTTTTCTCTTCAAAATATTACCTACGTGGAAAAAAGTATTTCTAACAAAGATCAAATGAAAATTAGATTCGATACACGAATGACGTCATTCACATTCTTGTCTTTTAAGTAATTTCGATTATAAACACTTGTATCTTGTTAAGAGGTTGACTTCTGGGCTTTCTGTTTTCTGGTTCTTTTTCCTCGTGAAATTTTAAAGGAAAAACATGTTGCGTAGAACTTCAATTCATACTTCGTCTACAGCCCGTTGGGCGATGTTCACTTATCTACAGATAAACTTCTATCGTAGAAGACAATGGAGATGTTGTATGTGTGAAGAATTTGCGATTTGACTGATGATTCTTATGTAGAAGTTCGCGAGAGACACGATGGTGTCACCGGTTTTCTCTGAAATCAACTCCCAAGCTCAAAAAAGCTCTCAAAGTAAGGCCAAAATGGAGGGGATATCCCAATCCCACGCTACCATGAGAGTCCACCTACATCAAAACAAACTATCCATGCATAGATAGGGAGCAAATACATTAGCAGGGTTGCCTCTTTATTTGGGGACTCCAAAACTGAAAATACGGCATCACTGCTAATGTATTTGCTCCCTGTCCTTGCATGGAGAGTTCGTCTTGATGTAGAGGTGGACTCTCAGGGTAGGGTGGGATATCCCCTCCATTTTGACCTCAACTTGAGAGCTTTTTTTGAGCTTGGGAGATGATTTTAGAGAAAACCAGTGGCACCATCGTGTTTCTCGCGAACTTTTACATGAGAATAAATGATCGAATCGCAAATCCCTCACACATGCAACATCTCCGTTGAGGGGCTTGAAGGACAAGTCGGATAAGTGCAGTTTTGGCTATTTTAGGAAATACTTGTTTATTTTTCAAAATTATATGGAGCCTTATGGCGGAGAAAAAGCTCGAACTTGCTTTTTAAGGCTTAAAAATTGGATTGTAGTGGGAGATTTTTCACAGAATATATGTTAAGATTATAATTTTGGTTCAAATCATTAAAATCTCAATTTTTTCAAAATTTGCAATTATTCCACTTGTCTCTAAAGTCCCTTGATCTCGCTAAAAGTTGCATCCTTTAAAAGTAGTCCATCTACGTGAAAAATTTAAAAAAAATCTTTAACCTTCATTGGGCCGAATAGTTTTTTTTACTACTGATAAGTCTCCTCATTAATACGGCTTCTACCGTACCCGCTACACGGAGAAAAAACCCTCGTGCGGTGGACCCGAAGTTAAGGTCATATGAATCTCTGAAGTTTTCTGATCACGTATCTAAAAACTTGAGGTTCAGCTGCCGAAGTTCGGGTCAGGCATCTGAAGTACTTCGATATATACCGAAGGGTTCGGGTCACACATCTGAAGTACTCCAATACATATCGAAGTACCTCGATGTCTGACCCGAACTTCGGCAGCTCGACCTCAAGTTTTCGGATGCGTGATCAGAAGACTCCAGAGATCCATATGACTTCAACTTCGGGTCCCATGCACGAATTTGTTTTCTCCGTGTAAAACACCCGCTAAACCTTTGCCCTCAAGAAACTGATTTATGAGCTACGCCACTCGATATAATGCCGATGATCTATAGGATCTAGGCCCTTAGCAAATCCGGCAAAATAATCGATATAGAATCAATCAATTTGTTCTGGATGGCACGATTGGGAATGGAGATGTTGCATGTGTGAGGGATTTGCGATTTGACCATTGATTCTTATGTAAGAGTTCGCGAGAAACGCGATGGTGCCACTGGTTTTCTCTGGAATCATCTCCCAAGCTCAAAAAAAGCTCTCAAGTTGAGGCCAAAATGGAGGGGATATCCCACCCTACCCTGAGAGTCCACGTCTACACCAAGACAAACTCTCCATGCAAAGATAGGGAGCAAATACATTGACAGGGCTGCCACTTTATTTGGGGACTCCACAACTGAAGACACGGCAACCCTGCTAATGTATTTGCTCCCTATCTTTGCATGGAGAGTTTGTCTTGATGTAGACGTGGACTCTCAGGATAGCGTGGGATATTCCCTCCATTTTGGCCTCAACTTGAGAGCTTTTTTTGAGCTTCGGAGTTGATTTCAGAGAAAACCAGTGGCACCGTCGTGTTTCTCGCGAACTTTTACATAAGAATCAACAGTCAAATCGCAAATTCCTCACACATGCAACATCTATACCATCCATAACCACTCATCTGGTACACGGACCGCGGACTTGGTTTTTTTCTTTCTTTCTTCTTTTGTTTCGTTTTTTAACGTCTCTCGTGGAGGTTTCCCGGTTTCCCGGTTTCCCCCTCGCCCCTCTTGAGGTGTGTCAACGCACGCATTTTGCAAATATGCAGACGCACCAACCATTTTCCTCCTTCTTACTGGGAGGGCCTCTGCCGTCTTTGGGGTGGAGCGAGAAGCTGCTTTCGCATATGGTGCCGTGCTAAAGAAAAACGCCGTATGAACCTTCAGGCGCTGCCAAATTTCCGTTGATGAAACGCGAATTTCCTGGTAAACTTATGAATATTTTTCTTCCAATTCGTCAGATAATTTTGCTTGCAACTCCGTCGAAATTGTTCTGAAAATTTCAAGAGAAAATATTCATAATTTTCCTAAAAAATAAACATTTTATCGAACGAAACTTGGCAACTCTCGAATGTTCATACGGCGTTCTTCCTTAGCACGGCAGTATGGTCGTAGAAGATCATCTTCGGTCGTCTCCAGAATCATACTAAAATCGCTCCTCATTTCAACTGTTGAGCGGAGACGTCTGTACGCACCGCCTCGGGGACACTTTAATATGCCGGCAGAATGCACTAATTATGACATTAATCCAATAGCTGCTGGATTGCAAAGGCGCTGCTCCGCATAAATACTGCCTGGAAGGTTGCTCTCCGCACTGCCGCGATGACGGAAAACGCCGTATGAACCTTCTGACGTTGCCAAATTTCCTCCGATAAAACACTAATTTCAGGAGAAATTGTCTGAATTTTTCTTTCAATTTTTTAGAGACTTATAACTGCAACTTAATTTAAAGTTTCTGAACATTTTTAATAGAGATTTCTGCGTAACTTCCCTCGAAAAATGAGTGTTTCATCGAAGAAATGTGGCACTATCCGAGTGTCAACACGCCGTTTTTCCTTGGCAAAGGCAGCGTAAGTAGCTTGAAAAGCGCTAATGGGATAGATATGTCGCCGGGTTTGGTTTTATCACGTGTTCATTCTTGTTCAAGGGAGGTGGTTACAGGTTTCTGTGCGTGTAATTACATGACGGTTTCTGTAAATACACTGATTGACCAGTTGGCATAATGGTGCTTATTGTAGAGCCTGAAAGATTTATTATGTGCGATAATTATCCTCGGGAAAAATTATTAATCATGTCCCAAGGAGTCTTTTTCGAAGCGGCTGAAAAATGGTTCGTGTACTTAGATATTATGAGGACTTGGTAGAGCATGCAGATAAAATGTTAATGAGCCAGTTTAAATAGACAGTATGTTGGAGTTTTTTAGCCTAAGTGCGTTAAAAATTCAACATAAAGCTGAAAATCTCAACACAGAGAGAAAAAGCTCATATGGGCACAATTTTCCCTAAAAAATATATGCGGTTTGGTGCAACACCAGTTACGACCTACGTAACTAGTGTAACTAGCGTCACGGTCGTAACTAGTGTTGCACCAAACAGCGTATCTCTTTGAGGGAAAATTGTGCTCATATGAGCTTTTTCCCTCTGTATTGAGGTCTTGAGCTTTATACTGAATTTTTAACGGACGTTCGCTGAAAAACTCGAACGTACTGTCTTGCGACACGTGCGTCCACCACAATCAGTTTGTGCTGTTCAAATGCATGAAACCGGAAAATCCTGGAAAACTGTTGGGTGATTTTCTGGTGATTTGGAAGATAGGTACTCGGCGAAATAGATTTTCTTCCTTTAAACTTCCGTCAAAATTTGATTTTGATTGATCATACGAAATTAAATTTTGTTTCTCCTCCCTTTCTTTGTAAATAGTGAATACTCTCAATTTCGTCGAAACTGCTTAATAGTTACGACTGCTATGTTTTTCATAGAGATTTTTCAGTTCAATTTACTCTTCTATTTACATCTAATTTAAAAGGTTTTCAGTAAATGAGTTTTATTTTTGCCCTTGAAGAATCACTAGTTCTCAGACGTTCATAAATATTTTTGAATATTAGTCAAAGAACGGAAATTTACTTTTAATATTACCATGAGTAAACGAAGTTAAATTCCGCCTAAGAATCCGTCCAAAATGAGCGAATTTTTATACTTCAGCTACACGCTATGCGAGAATTTTGGCTTTCCTTCAAACAGATTTTTGGAAGTCCCTGAAATTGTTTAATTAGTTAATTGTGTCGATTTTAATTACGCGCAACTGTCCTGCAGTGGAGGAGAACATATCAATAAAAACTTAAATCGCCGTTAACACTTTAGTAAGTCTAAAATTAATGTTCCCACCTTTGAGAACACGCTTGTCTACATAAATTTGGTTTCCTTAGAGTTTTTCAACTTCCTAAATTAAACTGATTTTCTGAGAAAAAATATTTTATCCTTACATTCTAGTTCTAGTCTTTGATTAATTCTATTTATCCGTCATCAACGGTTCATCTCAGTTTTATTCAAATTTTCTGGGAAATATTTTCAAACCATATGAAACCAGTTTTTACTGAATGTGAAGTAAATTGGAAACAATTTAAAACGAGGGAAGTCTGTGTGGGATGTTTGAGCTAGTAAAGAAATAATAAAAATATTTAATTGCTCTGTGAAGATTCCTCGATAAAAGCCAAAGTTAATGCAGATCGTTTACATTCATGGTGCATATATAGCGGCACATGTTAGCTTGTAATAAATGTCATGGGCATAACCTGAAGATGTGATTGATTGACAAATGCTTCTCCTTCTTACGGATGCTTCTGCCTTGTAGGTCTTGGCGCTGAAATTCTGAAATTTGCCAGTCTTTTCGTTTTTCGCTTGTATGTACGTACAAAGCCGCTTTTATAACGCTTTTTGGCGCTCTGCGACTCCTAGCCGCCAAAATCCCCTATCCTCCCAAAGCCCTTCAGGCTTTTTTCGTTTGTTATTTGCAATTTTTTTAGCCCGCGTAAAATATACAATTTTTCATTAATCTTTACCAATTGATGTCAATTATCTGCTTAGAGGCGCAACTGATCCGATTATTGAAGGGACTACCCTGGGTTGTTAAAGTATCCACCACTGAGTAATAATATCTACCCTAATAAAGATGACATCAACCGCAATAATTGTTTCCGAACAATTGCAACGTGATTGGGTTTGGTTGATTACCGACGTTCATAGATAAGCAAAATTGATTCGATCCGTTTAAATTCTATGCTTCCGCGTCCGAGGTTAACAAAAAATTCTCATCTCGAAAATAGGGTTGATGACGTCATCCCCGCCAATAGAGATGGCGGCTTAGGTATTAGTTTTCCCCCATATGGAAGACCCATAGCCCTAACCTCGGAGACGGATGACAATTCTCTGTGTCCAAAACAAGCATCGATAAATCCCGGTCGTAAAAGTACGGTATTCCATGTCCAGCACGGACCATCCGAAGTTCAATGTTCAAAGGTCCTTCTTCATGTTAAAACTGGAGGTTTTAATGTGGCTCATAGGTTCCAACTTGAATGGTTGGTCAATCAAAGGGCTGGAGAATAAAGCAAAGCCTTCGGTTCGGACGTGAAGGAAATTCTTGAAAGTACCTCATCATTCAAAATCTGTGTACCATATTAAAATCAAATTAACTTCATATTTAACTTAATAATTTGACCTTTTTAGCAGTTCGATCTTACTTGTTCATCCCTCGATAAGTGCGGCGCTACAGCCCCATAGGGACCTTCGCTTCCTGGCTAATGCCTAGCTATAACATTCTATCGTTCACTATTTGGCTCCAGCGTTTTTTCGTTTTTTCTCGAGTCTTTTCTAGCCACCTGAGTCTCCAACTTTCTCTCTTTCTTGTTGTGAATACTTTCCTCCATACTTCCGTACTAAGAAAGGCCAGTAAAACTTCAAACGGTGCCATATTCCCTTCAATAAACAACGAGTTTACCGAGAAAATTGTGAATACTTTTCTTCAAAAATTTCAGTAAATGTTGCTAGAAATTTAAATTGAAGTATTTGAGAATTTCATGGAAAAATATGCATAACTTTTTTCAAAAATGTTTGTGTTACCCGGGAAGAAAAAACTTTCATATGGACATACGGCGTACTTCCTTAGCACGGCAGCATATGATCATTTTTGGTAATAATTGAAAAGTTCTTAATTTCGCACAATTTTAAGGACACGCTGTCATGGAAGATCGAAATTTTTCGCCAAATGCTGGGTGTTTTTCCTTAAAAGCGGGTCTATCATTGAAATTGATAGACAAAGCTATAGACAAAAGGGATCTGGAGGGATCCTTTTGGTGGAAGCGGGTGGTTAGAATAGATAAAGGAGGTAGGTATTAGACTAACTATCGCTACCTACAAGAGACCCTATAGTTAGTCCCTCATTGCCTCCCTTAGTCTATAGGAACCGCACATTTCAACCGATAGGATCGCTCCATACTTTCTAAGTCTTTTTTGTCGATCGTTTTGTCTATAAATTTCAATATTCAGCCGCAGAACAGGACAAAACCTCGCTCCATTGACGTATGAACGTATCTCGATTTTCACGTGAGCCCCAGAAAGCACTGATTTATATGTAAAGTAGGTTTCATGTGGATACTGAGATTCGCCCTTACGTCGGAGAGGCGACGAAAAGACCCATGTATTGAAAAAAAGCCCGCTCTATTAGTACCAAATTTCAGGTACCAATTTCTTTCTCATTGCGGCTTGAGTAATTTTAAGAGTAAAAAAAAAGATTTGCCACTGCATTTCGCAGTCTTTGCAGTCATTGATCTACATTTCAAGATCGTTTTTCTGGCTAAATTCATCCGTGGTCGATGCACCGGGTCTTACGTAACACTCTCGATGAATCGTTCGGCGCTGTGGCGCGGCGCACGGTGGATTGAGTCAATAAGAGAGGTCGGACAGAATTTGGAAACTTTAAAAGCTTAGGTATAAGACCGTTCATACAAATTTTTGAGGTTTTAAAAGTGGTTCGATTGGTTTCCTCGTGAAAAATTCTTCCAGGAGCACCCCTTAAAGTTTGTAATGTGACGAAATAAACATAAAAATTTGCGATTTCAGTTAAAAATTTTATGTCCGACTTCTCTAATTGACTCGATCCACTGTACGGCGTTCGCTTTCATTCATGGTCTCGACATTATGTCGCGTCGCGTCGGGCGTCGTCGTCGTCGCGTCTCTGCTAGCTCCACGCTCGCACGTTGAACGTATCGCCCACTCATTCACATTTTTCCGCAGCCGCTCACGGTTCATTTTCAATGCGTGTCGACATTGACGGAGTCCCTGCCAAGTAGCACAGTGCAACGAGATTATTGCAATTAAAATTGGAATTAAGTGCAAAAAATTGCAATTTTCCCGCCACAGAATGACAATTTTTGGTATTTCTGAAATTCCTGTCCTAAACCCTGAATAACCCGCCCGGGGCACGGTGGGCCAGATCGTGTCCGTAGCGGCGCTTAGTTGATAACTCCTGCTAGATCAGACACATCGTTCAAAACATGATGATTCCAAGGGTAATTTGATCTGTTCTTTCCAAATCTTGTGTCAAAAAAACCGGCAAAAATGTCTAAATGTAGGTTTTGGACGTCGAAAGCCGAAGAAATTGCTCGATAATAAAGAGGATCTTGTGCTCTTATAAAATGGGGGAAAAACACAATAATCGAACAGAAAAATGCAATCTCATCATCTATCCTTGTAATTCTATTGGAAGGACAATATATTTGCTTTTGCAGATCCCAAAAATATTGATTTTTATCTGCAGGGCATGAGATCGAAGAAGAGGGCAGGAAAGAAGTAAAGAATGGAGGATAGAGGAAGGACAGATGCCTTATTTACTTGATAATTGTTCGTGACGAAATTATGTCCAACTGCACATTAGATGCTTTAAAATTTCGATAACTTCCTGAGAGATGCCCGCGGAACCCCCTTCCACCCCTTGTTCGAAATGTCTGGATCCGCCTATTTACGCCATTACATCGCTAAGCAACGAGGGAGCCCGTACAGGTCGTTTCACTTCCATGCTTCTATTTAGAATTATAAATAAAAATATATGAAAATGAATAGAAAAAAATTAGTTGAGTTTTTTGTAATGTTTTACCATTAGAAATGACAATAATTCCAACTACCTGTGCAAAAACTTAAAAATCATAAGGTGAGAGCCGCTGACGCTGCTAGTTTGTATAGTCGCATCGAACACAGGGATTGGCGTGCACGGCATGATCCGCTTGGTAGCGCCTTACAAGACCGCAGGATACTTCATGCACTGCGCATTCAGCACGGTGCGCACGGCGCATAGTAGCGCCTTACAAGTCCGTGGGATACTTCATGCATTGCGCGTATACCGCGATGCGGTCGGTGCGAGGGTGGCATACCCTGTACGATTTTGCTTGTATATATTGCATATGTGTATGTTTCTATGGTTACGCACTTTCACCTGTCGCACAGTGTGTCGCTGCGTAATCCTTATTCCTATGGACTAACTTAAATTATCAATCATCTGACTTAAGAGCGTATATCCATTTCAACTTAAGCCTCGGAAAGCATAGAATTATACGCAGAACAGGCAGGCGCGGATCCAGCAATTTGACAACACCGGATCCCCTCCATTTAAACCTATGTTGAATAATCGATTCTTGTCGAGGCATCTGGCTCCTCCAGGAATCGATACATTTTCATAGGTTTAAAGGGAGAAAAACAATGTTACCAACTTCCTGGATCCGTCAATGAGGACAGGGCTCAAGTGGAAATTAAGATGCACCCTTTCATCAGTGGATCGACGTAATGAGGAATTTGGCGAAAAAGGTGCAGAGGTGTAGATTTTGAAAAACTTGAAATATTAATGATTTGAACCTAAACTGGTTTAAAATGTATTGTGTGAGGAATTCACGACTAAAATCCAATTTGAAGCATCAAAAAGTGAGTTTGAACTTTCTCTCCGCCATAAGGCGCATTGTAATTTTGAAACTTTAAACACTTGTATTTTGAAATAGTAAAAACTGTACTTATCCCACTTCTCGTCCGAACCTCTCAAATATTCTACAACCGAATGCCTTTAATTTTTTGAAAGTTGGCATAAAATCACGACCTGGGTCATTAATTTAAGTTCCTAAGAGATCTTTGGACTAAACTATAAATTGAAGGATTACGCGTCAAATAGCGAGGAGAGCACTTTGATCACACTTTCTAAGTGCCAAGAAAATTCTGCAAAAACTTCAAGAAATGATGTCGATTTATTCTCCTTTAAAAGAATAAAATAGGAAATAGGAGTGGAGATGTTTAAATACCGCACGTGGTTGCGGACTTACGCCGTTGACTTGCGTGTGAAACAAGAAATCAGGGGATGCATTAGATTATAATAAGCGCATGTGCATCACTGCAGTCACTTCAATTTTAAGTCGGCGGGGTTTCCACAATCTAATTTGTGTTCCTTAGAGCAGAACCCCTCAATTTGTCGAAAAATTTTGCCGGAGTCCCTCTACACCAGTGTTCGAAACTCACAGGCGCCAAAGCGCCAAATGCACCTAAAAAATGAAGGCTCTGCGCCATTGTGGCCCCTAAAAATTTCCCCCTAAAAATCTGGATTTTCACAGGAATTCACATAAAGAAAGAAAAACAAATTTATTTGAATCGAAAAAACTCAGAATTTTCAGCACTACAAGTGAAAGCTTGATTTTTCTATTCTTCACGATTTCATTCTTAGTGCTTTTGTCTTCCCCAAGTCACAGCTACTTACTAGTTCTATTACGAAAACATTTTGCGTCTAACTTTTCACCGAATGCGCCGTAATATATAGGCAACAAGTCAATTTGGCCCCTAAAAAATCTTCAATGGTGCCTAAAAATCGGGCTTGATGCGCCACATGGCTCTTAAAACTCAAAGGTGAGTTTCGAACACTGCTCAACACTCCGACAATTTCGACCAGACTTTTTACTTTCTCATGAAAAAACGTTATTTTACTGATTGTGAGTGCTGTCTCGAATGGCCCGTGCCTCAAGGTCAGGTCTCGGGAGATTCGCAGAGAGCTAGATCAAGTACTTTCTACACAAGAGGAGTAGGTAAAAATTACCTTTACAAGTGTTATTTCAACAGTATTTATCTGTCTATCTTTGAAAATCCCTGGATTAGTGGGGAAAGAATCATTGAAGTACAATTCCCAAAATATATCTCAGTCCGTCTGTACTTCAAGTGCTTAGTTCAAGTGACTTTAGTATGGTTTCTAATGACGATAGGCGCAATGGACCACTAGACATGGTCGGTTATCAAGTGTCACATCACATTTTCCCTCATTGAAATGTCATACGAAACACGTTGACTAAGCTTCAAATGCCCAAGTTCCATGTAATAATTGTAAAATTTGCGTTCACATTTTTTACGGGCTTCGCGCCTTTGGCGTTACGCGCTATGCATTTCTGTTATAAATTTATACAGTATAATTTATTAAAAAGCATCCCTTATTTGGAAAAAGCCTAAGTCAACATATGCCACATTCCCATTGTAAACTATCGACAAATAACCAGATGTAGGTTCCATGTTTTCTTCCTCCTTTGAAACGAATGACTCTGAGATATGAAGAAAAATTCAATAACATTATTTAAACTCAAAACACAGTTATATTATATAGGAACCCAATATACCTCAAGTATACTTCGATTTTTGGCAAACCAAAAAAATTGAATTGACTGACCAAGGAAGCCACGGAATTGACGTTTCTAAGTGAAATTTGGAAATTTTAGATGTCATCGCCGTGTTTTGCATGTTATTTTGATTAAAGTAAATGTATTAAGATACTTAGTTTCATACCGTGACTATAAAATTCTATTCAAAATCAACAGCATAAGTATGGATTTCCATTCATTTCAATCTCGAAGTTTCGGACGTTTTTATAGCTGAATGAAATGTATTGGAAAATTTCCGTATATTTTGTCATTAAATTTATCCGAAATATTTTTCAAGCAATTATTCATTCATTTCTTCAAGCAATTATAATATTAAATAATTTATGACCTAATTGAAGAATTTCATTGTAAAAATTGAATCTGTCATCATAAGTGCGCAAGATGGAGACATTGACTTAACGTGAAGCACTGATAATTTTAAAGAGGAGCATTGCTATTATTCGAGTGTAATAGTTTGCTTTTTGCAAGTGTTAACTGTTGGTGCTTTAACATCCATGACTATCGTCTTTAGGATATGAACGCTATCTTCGCCACTCTCACTGCAATCGGGCCACTAGTTCAAGTATGCCCACGAACTTTTTTTAGTGTCTTGAGGAGTTTATTAAGATAGGTTCAAAATTCGATAATGTCTTGCCCAAAGACATAAAGACGGAGCACTAAAAGCAAAAAATGAAGCTTCTAGAGCTTCTTTTCAATCACTTCTACTATTGGCTAGAGGATTGGCGGCGAAATCGGGACAAGTTTGAATTCAAATGTAGGGCGGGAACTAATAAATAAAATTGCGGAAACAAAGTATTTTAGGTTGATTTTTGCCCAAATTCAGGTACACACTCATATTTTTTTAACTTTAGGTTAGTTTCAGTCCGTCGTCGACCGATTAATTTCATTTGGGAGTAACGTTGATCTAGAACTGTAACGGCCTGTTTGAACCTGCAGAACCACCATGAGCAGAAGAAAAACTAACTTTATCTGAGATTACTGCCTGTTACCGAGCAAAAGTAGGTGTATTATATTAGGACGCAGACCGAACTTTCTTAGTATATTCGTTTTAGGAATTTAAAATACGTTTCAAAGAAGAAATGTGCAAAAATCAAGAGGACAAGTTCAAATCAAATTTCCGTTTGCCGCCATGGATTCCCGCGCTCATTTACACACTCACACAAGCGCGCAGCGCCGAACCTAGCTTCACTTTTTCCCCGTGCTTTTAGATACGAGCGCTCCGTCTTTATGTCTTTGGTCTTGCCAAAGATTCCGCGTCTTTACTCATCCAAGAAATTCACTCTCTTAGAGAAATGAGAGCAGTATCGTTAAGACACGATTACGGCGAGGAGCAAGAAGTAGCCCATATAAATTGCATTGAGTTATCAGAACAAGCAAGTCTTTTTAAGGAAAAAATGATGTTATGCGTTTGACTGTTATCGTATCCTTCAAAAAAATCAATGCCCGCAAAAAGTTTTTAATAACAGTGAATACAATTTTATTTTTTACGGCAAGATTTACAAGAGATGAAATTTTTAAACGTTTTAGCGGCTCTGGTGCTTGCACTAGAGCTGCTATTCCGGACGGTCCCAGCTGGGGAGTATCAACGGACCATGTTACATTGGAGAGACCGCGTGTTGGTTGATGGGAATCGGCGCCATTTTCTGCTGTTTAAGGGGGACTGATTTTATTTTAATTGATATCTTTTTCCTGTGAGCAAATGCTATGTTGTGTAGTGTATTTTTGGAATCACGGTGATACTGTCAATAATTCAAAACGGGTCTGTGCTTCAATCTCGCACTGGAAAAAATGTACTTTACGTTTAAAATTTGAAAATTCAAATCTATAAGTTTTCGCGCTATTTTCGAAGAATGCCGTGGTTGGAGCTTCCTAGTCATACTACTCGACATCAGCTGATAGCAAACAAAGGTTACCAAGGAAACCGTAAACGCGTAACAACTACCTATACCGTCGCCAGAGCCGCTTTCCGACGCGAATGCGTTGGAGCTTTCTGCTTGTTTTTTTTATCTATTTAACTCTTATTTCCTTGCTCCAGAACTCCCCAGCTTTATCCAGTTTTAGTAGCCAAAAATTCAAAGCAAAAAAGAGGGAAAAGGGGAAAAAAAGAAAAAGGCGTTTGTTTCTTGGTTAGGACAGAAATTAACAAGAACAAATGAATCATTTTAATTTTTGCCAAACAAGCCAAAACTTTTAACCTTCACTTAAGGAAATTTGATTTTCCTCAATCGTCTTTTTTTTTTGGACTGGGTGTGTAGTGCGCTTTGTCAGAATGTGACCCTCGCGGTACTTACATAATTGTCTATCCAAACTTGTTAAATTACTGGTTTTTTGATCTTCATAAAACTTTCAAGCTTTCAAAGCATGAAGTCGTTTAAGTTCCTTTACCTTTATTTTTGATCAAGTGGTTTGTATTTGATATTCCTTTAAACTTAGAAAAGTTTGAAGTTCTTTTAACAGAAGCCTGCGCTGCTCATAGATGCGCACAAATGTTTAAAGTTCAATGGGTTCTCCGCAGTTTTGCACTGCTTGCAAATATGGCGAAAAATCTACATCATTGTCATTTAATCCCGAGTAAGTGGAAGGGAGGGGGCATCAGAAAAAATGTCTTTCAATATTTATAATATTTGACATACTACATGCATGCTTCACTTGAAGAGTTTTGTCACCGAAGAATTCACTATAACTGACCGTTTTTTTTTAAAAATGGCACGAGTTTCATATAAAAAATGCAAAGCTTTCATATTGAAAAATTCACTTTTTCTAAAACGGATGCACGAAAGAAAATATACATTTCATTCTAGATATTACAAATTGATATAATACAGCTTTCCTCATTGGTTTTCCGCAGAAAGTGTGACTTTGAAATGGAGTCTCAAATAAAAAGCGCGATACTATGATAAATAAAAGTTGCAACAATACTTGAATTTTGTTCAGTTTTGCCCGATAAGATACCGCCTCCTTTCAGAAATGCTAAGAATCTGCTTTCTTACTCTTTTTAAATATGATGAACTGAATCGCGAATGAAAAAGAAAATCTCAAAAAAATCGAAAGAAAAGTGCAGCATCTTTTTTCTTTTAAATCATGTTTTATCCAGGAAAAAACTGACAACGTTAGGATGTTCGTGTAACATTATTTTTTTCGGACGGAAGACCAAGTTCTTGCATTCAGTTAGACGTTGCGAGCATTTAAAAATACACGTTTGCAGGCGGAGCAGATAATGACAGGAACTCCTTTATTAAACCTTTGATCACAATTTAATGTAAATGCGACCGGTCCAGATTTTTTGCTCATCAAGGGATCGACCAATGAGATTCGCTGAATTCCCTCAGAATGCATGCATTTACTGCCTCGGACACGCTCAGAATGGTGGATCGCCGAATGACGAAACAATTTGCGGTTAAAATATGCGCATTTGTTCTCAGGAATACCTCTGATTGGTCAATTGTTGGTCATCTCATTCAGGGTTACGAGAAAAAAGGGGGAAAACGGATAAATAACCAGGCTTGTTTGGCTTTGATTTATGATCTCAAAAACAGATCAACATAAAATCATACCCTTAAATCGTGAATTTGGTAGATTGTTTCTCGATGGCTAGTCCAGTGCAAGTATGTTGTTTCATTACTATGATTTACTGTCAGTCTAACGTAGATCGAAACGGTCATTGGAAAGAAACTTATGGCTGAGCAAATAACTGGAGATTGGTCTCACAAAAAAACCTTCCCTCAGCTGATAGATAGTCCATCTTAAGTACATTTTTGTACTCTAAAAAAATTTATTGGAATGCACTAGTTAGTGAATTTCAAGTGAGGGTTAGCTTTAAACAGCATTTCACTTCCTTTGATTTCCTCTTGCTTTCTTTTTTGAAAGAAAAATAAAGAGGAATCATGGCTTGAAATTGTCTGAGAATTTTCTTTAAAGTATTGAAAATATACTCACAAAATATCAAGACAATAGCTCAATTTTATGTTTAAATGAATAAAGAAATAAATAACGTAAAAGAAAATCGGGAAACGTCTGATGTAGGTATGCACGGCTTATTCTGATTTAGGCGTCTACTCATCGTGAAGCAGTTGTTCGTAAAAAGTTTGAAGTTGCAAACATGAAGAAAGGTAATTTCTTATTTATGAGTCGAAGCTGTAAATTTTTAATACATTCATCGTGGCCTAGATGTGTGAAATTGTAAGAAAAAATTACAGGTATCGTGATCCTTGGTTCAGTGTCTCGCGATCCAGAATGATTCTCACATATAGAACTATTTTTAGTGGCTCTCTCAAAATGTTTCCAGAGATTAAAAGCTCAAATGGGTGGTGTTGCTCGAGCAAAACTGGTGCCATAAGTTGTCGATGAATTTCACTTGAAAATTTATTGCTTTTTTTAAAAGGAGAAATTAAGTTTCAGCCGCTCTTTTTGGAGGTCTCAGGGAATTTCGAGTGGGCTGTGCAACGAAAATGTCCTGAAATTTTCAAGAGGATTGATACAACCGCTCTCTTGAAAAATAATAAAGCGTTGAATTAAATTTGGCAACAGCTGACGTCACTTGCTGTCTCCTTGGGAAACCCAAAGCACGATGCTTGACTGCATCAAAACTTTTAGTTCGTAATTTTTGCCTTTCGAATTTTTTTGGAAAAATACCTAGGCACTTGTGAATTTTTTATGCGGTACGCAATAGCCAAATAACACTATGTCAATCAGTGGTGAAACGTGAATGATCGATTATCGATAATTCTTCATTCGAAGTTATGGTAAAGAATCGATTATTTGAGTGTTCGTTGCGAACACCCTGTTTATGGATCCTTTTCTATGGACCGTATTCGATAACGGTCAACTAACGGTTCGATGTATCGTTTGGTTCAAAACAGTAGCACATAACCTCAAACCAATCTAAAGGGGGATTTAAGTTGGAAAAGCTGAAAATTAGAAAATTCCTAACAAAATCACATCACATTGGCATTTGGTGCTCAAGAGAATAAAAAATCTGATAAAAAAGACCCGTTCCCTCAGATTTCTGAATTTACTTTTGAGGCTATGTTTATGTTTTGAACCAATCGATATCGATACAATCTCACCTGTTTGGTGTATCGAATACGATCTATTGGTTTAAATGGTACATCAATCGATATATTGCAAAGCACGCCACGCCACTGATGCCAATATTAACTCGGTGGTCTCTAGTGAGATGATTTTCACTCGAAAGTGATTTGTGCAGAAATTGCGTCGTTATTGATATAAAGAGGTCCTCGATCCGAAGATTTCAAATGATAATACGTACATTTAAATTCCGTGTTTTACCGGTCTTATGGGACTGCCGCCGCGTTGCTTACGTAAGGACGTTGCGTAACTAGATACTCTAGCCCGACAATTCAACAATAATTTACAAGTCCTCAATTTATGTAACAATTATTGCAGGGATTATATAACGTGCATTTTGTGGATCGAGTCAGCGACTTTCTGCGGCGCCGCAATGGGTGCGGATTGCGGTGGCTTACCAAAATTTGACCGCGTCGTTGACCAACATTTCGATCAGCGAGCCAAACCACCTTGATTTACGAGTTTCGAGAAAAAATTTGACAAAGTTACGGTGCTAATTGGACCAAATTCAACGAAAAGGATGCCAGTCTTATTTTGGAGGAGGAACACTGTAAAAAAATTATCGGCGATTTTACCAAGGTCCGCTGGTACCTTTACCATCTCACTTTTTTTTACCAATTATTGGTAATTTTACCAAGACAGACTGGTAAACTTACCTAAAAACCGGTATTTTTACTGTTTTTTTCAGGTAAGAATACCACTTTTATTGGTAATCAATTCCCGGTAACTTTGCCATTTTATCTCAGTAATTCTACCACAGTCGGATAAAACATATTGGCGTTTTTATCAAGGTCCAGTAAAATTGCCGAGAAAGTTCAATAATTTTACCGAGCTTTCTCGGTAAAATTACCAATTCCATAAATGGTAATTTTACCAAGGAAAAAACTGGGATCAAATAGAACCCTGAATTCTTGGTAATTTTACTCTTTTCTTCGTAAATACACCGACATTTTTTTTCAGTGCGTAAGGCCGTAAGGATGCATGCTAATTGCGGCTAACTTCGAAATGCACTTACAGCTAACTTCGAAATGCACTTACGGCTAACTTCGAAATGCACTTACGGCTACCTCCCGTTGCACGGTAATATATCTTTGCAATGTCGATTGATCTACCATTTAAACCTATGTAAAAGGACCGATTAATAATCGATTATTTACCACAGCTTCAAATGGGAAAATATCGATAATCGATCATTCACGCCTCGCCACCAGTAAATAACCGCGTATCTCAATGAGGTTTTCATTGATGTCACGTAGTTTTTGCATAACAAGGAAACTCGGCAGCCATATTCTCGTCCTTTTTTCGAATCGAAATGCAAATCACGTGAATTGAGTGACGCACAGAGGGAGCAAGTCATGGGGAGTGGTGACGATTCCAGCAAGTTGCAAAATTGTTAATACTCCATTTAAATCCATTGAATATATCGATTCTAGGCGAGACAGGCTGCCCGACGTAGAATCGATTTTTTAACATACATTTAAAAGGAGGAAAATCAGTGTTGCCAACCTTCAAGAATCGCTGTACTAAACGGGAGAGGTTCAGTGGCGTGGCTTGCTTTGCGACATATCGATTTATCTGCCACTTAAAAATATGGAAAAGGATCAATAAACAGGGTGTTTGCAACCGTAACGAACACTTTAATAATCGATTTATTACCATAGCTTCAAATAGGGAAGTACCGATAATCGTTCACGCCTCGCCACTGGAGAGGTTGGACACGGTATAGAAACTTTAAACGCTTACATCGGAGGCTAAAGTGAGAAACCTCGCATCTCCATTGCAATGTTTCTAAATTTCCACTCCGGTTTTACTTTTTCGTGGAAAATCGAGCCAAATTTGTGGCTTGAAATTCATACAGGAAATTTTGCTTAAAGAGGAAAAAATTCAAGAGGGTTTTCAGGAAAATGCGTTGACTAATTTTCTAAAGAATAAAGAGAGTCTGACAGGAGGTTTGCAACGTCTCAAACGCAGATACACGGTTTCGCACTTTGGCCATTGATGTGTATGCTAATATGAGACGTTAAGGTTTATAAGTGATTTCGTTGGTTTCCTCGGAAAAATTCCTCTCAGAAACACCTCCTCGTAATGTATATTGTGACGGAATAACATCAGCATTTGCAGTTTCAGTGAAAAGTTTCATGTTCGACCCAGTGCACTGAAAAAAAATTCACGGCATTTTTACCAAGGTCCGTTGGTACCTTTACCATCTCACTTTTTTTTACCAATTGTTGGTAATTTTAGCTAAACAGACTGGTAAGCTTACCTAAAAACCGGTATTTTTACTGTTTTTCAGGTAAGAATATCACTTTTATTGGTTATCAATTCCTAACTTTGCCATTTTATCTCGGTAATTCTATCACAGTCGATAAAAAATATTGGCGTTTTTACCAAGGTCCAGTAAAATTACCGAGAAAGTTCAATAATGTTACCGAGATTTCTCGGTAAAATTACCAATGCCATAATTGGTGATTTTACCAAGAAAAAAACTGGGATCAAATAGAACCCTGCATTCTTGGTAATTTTACCCTTTTCTTAGTAAATACACCGATATTTTTTTTTTCAGTTTGAGGAGGCGTGAGTGATCGGTTATCGATATTCCCCTATTTGAAGCTGTGGCAAAGAATCGATTATTAAGGTGTCCGTTGCGAACACCCTGTGTATCGATCTGTTTCCATAGATTTAAATGGCAGATCAATCGATAAATCGAAAATCACGCCACGCTATTGGTTCGACCTCTTCCATCAGTGCTCGTTTCACTGAGCGACGAAGCTTCGCTAAATCAGGGTGCTTGGCTCTGAAGTGAAGTGGGTTGCTCCTTCAACTTGATCTTGTTGCAGTCTCCGAGAAGACGTCTTAATAAATCGCTAGACACTCTTTCCCTTTCCTACTGCATCACACCGCATATTAATGCATACTGCATTTCTCTCCCCGGTCGATATCGACCGCTTTCCTTATCCGATGAAGTGCACCGCTAGGTGAAGGTTCTTTATTACCGTGTATCGATTGGGTATGCGTGCATCGTGCATGTTAACCGATCGTGAACTTGAAGTGATTCGAGTCGGGGTCTGGTTCGAATCGATATTTTGGCATTCGATATATTGGATTGAATGGGCTGTAAAAACTGGATGAAATCGGTGACGTGGTGTGCTTCGCGATGTATCGATTGATCTGTCATTTAAACCTATGGAAAAGGATCGATAAACAGTGAACACCTTGATAATCGATTCTTTACCGCAGTCTCGAATGGAGAAATATCGATAACTTATCGATAATCGGGTCCAGGCCCGAAAACCGTCTCGACGCCAAAGCTTCGGTCGATGCGGACGCTTTGATTTTACACGCCTATTAATGTCTTTAGTGGTGTAGCGTGCTTTGCGATAAGTCGATTGCTCTGCCGTTTAACCCTAAGGAGAGGAATCGATAAACAGGGTATTCGCAACGAACACCTCGATAATCGATTCTTTACCATGGCTTCAAATGGGGGATTATCGATAATCGATCATTTACGCCTCGCCACCGGATCAGTGGCGTGGCATGAATGATCGATTATCGATATTTCCCCATTGAAGCCATGGTGAAGAATCGATTATTAAGGTGATCGCAGCGAACACCCTGTTAATCGATCCTTCTCTATAGGATAAAATGGCAGATCAATCGACGTATGTAAAGCACGTCACGCCACTGCACCGGATAATATATTTGTATTCTCTGAGGATGAGGAAATTTCTCCAGGTTCGAGCCCACAGAATCAGTAAAAGAGGGGGGGGAGAAGAAGAAAACCTTCAGAGAGGTTTTCGAGGAGCTTAGGAGCTCCTTTTGAAAAATATTGAAAGACAAAGATGCAGTAAGAGATTTACCTATGAATTTTCCAGACATTANTCGATAATCGATCATTTACGCCTCGCCACCGGATCAGTGGCGTGGCATGAATGATCGATTATCGATATTTCCCCATTTGAAGGTATGGTGAAGAATCGATTATTAAGGTGATCGCAGCGAACACCCTGTTAATCGATCCTTCTCTATAGGATTAAATGGCAGATCAATCGATGTATGTAAAGCACGTCACGCCACTGCACCGGATAATATATTTGTATTCTCTGAGGATGAGGAAATTTCTCCAGGTTCGAGCCCACAGAATCAGTAAAAGAGGGGGGGGAGAAGAAGAAAACCTTCAGAGAGGTTTTCGAGGAGCTTAGGAGCTCCTTTTGAAAAATATTGAAAGACAAAGATGCAGTAAGAGATTTACCTATGAATTTTCCAGACATTACTTCAGTTAACTCTTCTTTCAAAAGGTCCAGTATGACGGAAGTTTGCAACATTGCAATTTGGTATGCAGAGTTTTCTACTTCGCCGTCGGTGCATTTCTATACAGTTTTGCAGTATTCTTGACACTCATTTTGGTTACAATTTAGAAATGCTCGTTGCGGGAAAAGCGCCGAGATGGATAACATAACGACTCCCATTTTAGAGTGATTTGGTTTGCCCACTTTTCAAATTGAAGGCACTCCGCCGATATTCTTTGTAATTCACTAGTTTGTAATATAATTTTCGTTTAAAATGTTAACTCGTAGAGTGCGAAATCCCATTTTCTCAGCACTTGCAAAACCTCTTGATGCCTGTAATTTCTTTGAATTTTTATGTAAGTAATCGAAATACATGTATTTATTTCATCACATTCATCGTACTAATTGGAGCATACTAACTCAAAAGTATGAGTTAAAAAATAAATGAAGCATAGAAAATTATGCAGGAGCCTTGCTCATAAAAATGACCGACCTACTAATAGGAAAATAAACTAGCCGGTGACTGCTCAGGGTCAACAAACCGTCAACAACCGTAAATACACAATCATTGATGAAGGTGATGAAAATCCCTGTCTGTTGTTTCCAAGTCTCAATTAATCTCAAGTCTGCTGCGGGGAAAAAAAGCAGTGCTTATTTCGACCGACACATTAAGCATTCCAAACATCCGGTAGCCCTCATTTACATCAAAAAGGGGTAAAAAATTCTTCAAAAAAAGTAGAAAAAACACGTTTGAAAATAAAAATTTCTGAACTGCGACTCAAAATCAGACATCGCCGTTGCCAAGTTTTGAATTTTAAACGAACAATTTTTTTTCAATGTGAAGCTAATATCCAACAGAGCATCACCACTATGCTGAAGAGAAACGTCGCCGTATGAGACTTCAGAGGAGTCTATATTTTTTTCAATTTAAAACGGATTTCCCAGGAAACTTAGTGAATATTTTTCCTCCAATTTTAGATACTTTTCTTTGAAATTTCACGTAAAATATCTAAATATTTTAAGGGAATATGCATACTTTTTCACAAAATTCAATATTTTGTGGAGAGAAATTCACACGGTCATACGGTGATTTTTCCCAGCACGGCTGATCAGTGGAGAATGAACTATTGTTTAAAAAATTAAGAAAAATCTGCTGATCGGCTGCAAGCAATTATACAATTTAAGAAATGGTTGGTGTTATTGATGAATGACTTAAAAAATGTAATGGATTAAGTTAAAAAACCGAATTTAAAATACATCCTCAAAAATTCTAAAATTCACAATATAAGACACTTTTCTACGGTATAAAATATGTTCTAAATAAAAGGTAGAAAAAGTATTTATTAATTTTAAATAAGTACAAACTTATAAGGTAGTAGTAACTGCTGAAATTTGGATCGATAACTAATGCGCGTATAAAAATTGAAGTGACTATAATTAATAGATTCCTGCAAAAAGTGTCTGCACTACCGTAAAACTCATAGATGATCAAAATTTGAAACTAAACGGAAAACTTAATACGAATTTTTGGTAAAAAAAACAGTTGGTAGCCAATTTAATGGTACTACACTTCAACTTTCATTCTCTTAAGAGCTTCTACCAACCAAACTAGTCATCAGAAATAAATGTTCTTGGTCTTGTTTTGCTCGTATGGACATGCACAAAAATGAGCCCAAAATACGAAATTTCGAAAATCGATGTCCGGCTCCTCTTGAAGGGCGCATGAAAACAGCCAATGTATCAATACAATGTGTGTGGTTCCATCAATCATATTTTAGTTTAATTGTCTAATTTGATTTTTTTTTTCTTTGTGCAGCTCGAGAAACAAGCTATACGATTGGCCAGCAGGGTCCCATCTGTGTTCCACTCACTGCGATATTCATCCATAGGTCTTCCCCAAGAGGTAGGGTATACAATATCAAAACAAACTAAAGAAAATTAAATACATACGGTAATGATTAAGTTCAATTTCTGATAAGTAGTAGCTCACTGTGATACATTAAACTTGACCTCGGATGATGCAAAATTGTTAGACTGCATGTCCAGTTCAGGTCAACGACCAAACTGCTACTAGCAGTAGGTATTACGTTTTCAGTGGGTAATCAATTAATCATCATACGCATTAATCGTATTTTTATAATCAATCATTTTAATATCATATCAATTACATTTGCATAATCAATCAACCAGTGCATAAATCATATTTTTAAGGGTTTCTCATCGCAAGAGAGGAAAGAAAAATGATATATAGCGTCACGCCTACTATTTAAGAATCCTACTGGTCGCAATGCTAGAGTAGTATGTGAGACCATTAGAATAGATTATTTATTTCTTTAGTTTTTCCAGTTTTTTTTTTTAATTTTTAATTTTCTCTTCTTCATTTACTGAATTCCAATTTTGATGTGACCTCTCTGAGCCATGTGCTTGTTTTCACACTCAGACCTCATTTTCAAAAATTAGCTTTTTCCTCACACGCTTTTGTACATTTATTTTCCTCAATTTGCACGTGATCGTTACATCACTAATTTGTTCGGTGAAAATAAAGAATCTCAAAATTGTTTGTGTCGCCTTTAAAATTTGATTCAATGAAAAGTGATCCTCTCATCTCATGTTATAATTTTTTAATTGTTGTTTTGTGAAAACGTTTTACTGTATACTCATGTTAAAAACAAAAGAGTAAAAATAAACACGAAAAACACGCTTAATTGATTTTAATTTGTGGAAATGAAAGTTTGGAGGACCACTAGTTTCGCCATCTCAGTTCTATTATGTAATATTTTGGCCGAGGAAGAATTATTTCAGTATGTATCTATTAATTGCCTGCACGCAAAGGAACGGGAAATAACTAAATTATCTAAAAAAAAAATAAAATAATAATGAAAATTATCTCATCCACAATGACGGTCTAAATTTTGCGGTCTTTCACAAGAAAATGCATGGTGGTTTATTTAGTATCAAAGCTAACAAATCAAACAATTTTGCTCACAGAAAGTTGAACCGAGTTTTATTCCGACCGATTCAAATCTCCACCGTATTGAACCAATGAGCAAACACCCCATGGAACTCTTCAAAGCATGGTACGGAGATCACGTTCAGCTCAACCCTAACAACCTGATGGCGAACGTTCTATCTCTCTCAACAGCTACCAAGTGAGTATAGTTTCATCCTTTTGTGCTATAATAGATCACAAATAGAACTGATTAATAGACAGTGCCTATGTCCGAACGGAGAATCATCACGCAATTTTTTTAAGTTTTCAAGTTTGTAACCGATTTCATGTCTCGAGCATGTACATTTTACAAACATGCCGTAAATTTTTTTTAACGAAAGTTTCTCCTTTAGTAATTCTCTGTTTCTAATCTGTAAACTCTCTCCTTGTATTCTGTTTTTCTAGGTCTGGACGCGTAAGCAATAGGACTCTCATTCTCAGACGACTGGATGAGGACGGGTTCGTCATTATGACGGACGGTAGAAGCAAAAAGTCAGCAGAGTTGGTGAGTATGTTATTTGGTCAATGGATAAGTTCAGTGAACAGAATTGTCCGAGAGACCTGCTACAGAAAAAATACATTAATTTTTTAAAAATTTCGTATCTTTGCGATGTGGTAAATTTCTTAATCTATGGATGTTTGATAAAAAAAAAA
The DNA here is from genome assembly GCF_001854935.1 of Bemisia tabaci. NCBI lineage: Eukaryota > Metazoa > Arthropoda > Insecta > Hemiptera > Aleyrodidae > Bemisia > Bemisia tabaci. The sequence goes on from NW_017566795.1 coordinate 257,633, forward strand.
TCAAAAAATTTGAAAAATTACCTAACGAGAGAATAATGAGTTAATTTTCTGCTGCCTTCTGTCCATAATACTTGACATGTTTGGTTGGTCTTGGTTGGTATAAATACGTTTTATTGAAGGTTACTTAACAAAACACGGTCATGAACACCTCAAAAAAGGAAGTTTGATACAGAAAGAGGGTAGCATTACATCAAAGAAGGGCTAGAAAAAGATAAATAAATAGGAAGGGGGGAGGCGAAATTTGAAACGAATAAAAAAAGACATATGAACGAATTACACTGGAAAAAAAACACATTGAATCTAGAGTCCAGACTCTTAAAAACATCGACAAGAAAAAATACTCTTGTTTCAATCAGATTTAAGCTTAAATCAAGAACCAATCCTCTTAATTTGAGCGGATTCCTTTTGATTTAAGCTTATAAATCTGCTTGAATCAAGAGTCCTTTTCCTTCTCAATGTTTTCAAGAGTCTGGACTCTAGATCCAATGTGGTTTTTTTTCCAGTGTAAAGTCGGAGATTAGTCTGTTCAAAAAAAAAGCGCATTAAAGCAAAAGGCTGTTTGATAATAAGTTTCCCTATTTATCTTTTCCGTTTTTTGAGATTCAAGGATAACTACTGGTTATGGACCACTCTATTTGAGATTACCAATGATACCCATGTTTATTTGTTGATCGTTGCATCTCTCTGAAAAACAAGCAATCAAAATGTATTCAATTCATGGGTAAATGCGCAGACCACTTCTAGCAGTCAGTCAATAAGTATACAAAAATATTTTCTTTTAAATTTGTCTCAATTCTTTTTTTTTCAAGGCTGAAAACCCGTTTGCGGCGATGTCATTTTTATGGTTGTGCATGAAAGGACAAGCGTGTCTTTCCAGACAGGTGAGGAAGAAGTACTTCTTACATTTTTCGAGCAGACTCCTACTCTTCAATACTTAACAGGAGATTGCCAATCAGTATCACGGGATGTATTTTTTACCTTAAAACGGAAAATAGCAATTTATACTCTTTGAGCATTTCGATACCAATTTTGCAATTGCCATGCAAAATCATGCATTTTTCCCAGAAACATTGAGTTTAGAATAATTTACACACAGGCGACCACATTTTCACTGTGCAATGCTTAATTATTGATTGTAAGCCGTTAAGCATTTCACAGTTGCATAGTTGTTCCCTAAATATTGCATCTGAATTGCTTCGCCCTTCAAATATGAAACGTTGACAAATTTATACTTTCAAAAGCTTAGCCGATAGGGAGCGTTTCTTAATTCTAACGTACCTCTTGAATTTTAGTATTTTAGTGGCAACAGCTTAACGACAAGAAGGGGGAGAGGGGCCTAACATATTTACAATAGATTAATCTGTGATACCTTTATTTAATGGTTCTGATATCAAAGCACGGAGGACGATCAAAATTGTTTTTCTAAAATTTATTTTTTTAGCGGCAGTGTCTCGAAGTTGATGGTTGAAATTTTAGTGAGGGAGTATTTTCATCTTAATGTGCTGGTTACACGCTCAATTTCTATCAATTTCCGATCAAATGGTGACTGGTGCGCACCATCTACCATCAAATTTCTGCGGCCTGCAAAAATTTGATGGTAGATGATGGAGCTGTGGGGCTCATCCTTCATCTGATTTCCACATAACCGTGCTTATTTCATGCTTCTTTCAATCAACACGCTGTTTTAATTAATTTTACTCATCAATCCAGATAACTCTTGACCGCCATCTTGGTCATCATTTTGATCGGAATTTGACGGAAATTTGAGCGTGTAACCAGGCCACAACGGTGATCATCCTCCTCGGGGAACTTAAAAACGGGCCTACATAAAAAACACACACGCGCTTTCTGATACGAACGTATTAGAGCTTTCCCGCTGTTTGGATTGAAAATCACTACATCTCTTTTCCTATTGGTCAGGAAATATATACAATTTAATTTGTATGTGTTATAGCACTGAAAACAAAATCGGTAATGTGAACCGAATCGGTGTTCCATGTCATCCTAAATATTCGGTTTGTCAAACTGAACTTTCGGTTAGTGTAATCGAACGTTCGGCATTTATGACCGAACTTAGCCGCACAAGATCGGTTGCACTCACCGATAGTTCGGTTTGACAAACAGAAAATTCAGTTTGACGAACCGAATTAGTTGGGATCGGTAATACAGGATTGCGCGAAAGTTCTAAGAAAATATATGAGAATTGCGCAAAAAAAAGCAAAGAGATTGCACGAGTAGAAACCTTAACATTTGCTACAGAAATGCGCGAATTTAAAATGAAGATAATTTCAGGTAGAAGTTTGTCAAAACAGGAAACACTTGGAAAATAAAGCATTAGGTTAACGCTAGTTTAGGTTAGTTTGTTGACAAGTCATCGATGTCTTACCTCCTGATGATACATGAAGTGAAAAGATTGAAAAATGGTCGTGATTATAAAGAACTTTCCTAACTATTCTCGAAAAAAAAATTTAATCGGGAGAAACGAGGCAACGTTGGAATGTTCATAGCATGGCCCATGGGCCTTTTAAGTTCTATCATTCGATGCCGCGATTATTCTAACGCAAGTTCGAAGAATCGCGCCAAACACGGTGTGGTTGGCGTTAGACATATATTAGCGCCTGCAAGACCTCAGGAACACTTCACGCATTGCTTCAAACGGTGCGGTCGGCGCCAGCCCATAATAGCGCCTACAAGACTGCGTGAGTACTTCTCGCATTGCACCAAACGCAGTGCAGTCGATCAGTTGGCTTGAAACCCATATTAGCGCCTACAAGACTGTAGGAATGCTGTAGGACTGCGTGTCATCATCTTGACTTTCTCCTCCAGTTTTTACCATAATTAATAAGAAAATACGATTCTCATTGTGACGATTCAGAAACTCGGATGATATCTAATTTTTTCTTTTTGTTCACATTAAGAGATCATATAACGAACGAAAATATCGCGTCGAAATTTTCGATACTTTTATTTGAGATCATTCAGATTTTGCAGAAACTTTTCAGAAAAACTGTGTGTAATTTTTAAAAAAACATTTATTAAAAATAAAACATAAAACAGGTGCATGACGTTGCAATCAGAGATAAACGTACGGTTTCTTTTGGGTGCACTGGTCCATCCATCCATTCATCTCTCAAAAACTTGAACATGGTTGTTCTACGATTTTTTATGTGTAGTTCTTTTCAGAGGATGGCGGCCGCGTAGCGGCCATAGACCCCTAGTTCACTTTTGAAATGTCTATGAAAGCTCTCTGAGCCATTCCTGTTGCGACGGATATCTATCGAAGAGAGACATGCCCGTAAGTGAGGAGAGAATGAACAGTCGTCCGTGATGTAGTTATCTACCACAAACTATCAAGGTTGCCAGATTAACGCTCCCTTGTTAAATATTGCATATTCACGCAAACATGTGAGTCTTCAGTACCAGAAAAATTCACGCGATCCTATGCGTATGCATCGCCAAAAAGGTAAAAAAGGTGACATTCGTGCAATCCTATCGTGGCCGTTGGGATGATATGGAACACCGAACTTTGGTACATATGATGGAACTTTTTTATCAGTATACTGCTTGCTGTACTGAAAAAAAATCTCGGTATATTTACTAAGAAAAGGGTAAAATTACCAAGAATTCAGGGTTCTATTTGATCCCAGTTTTTTTCTTGGTAAAATCACCAATTATGGCATTGGTAATTTTACCGAGAAATCTCGGTAACATTATTGAACTTTTTCGGTAATTTTACTGGACCTTGGTAAAAACGCCAATATTTTTTATCGACTGTGATAGAATTACCGAGATAAAATGGCAAAGTTAGGAATTGATTACCAATAAAAGTGATATTCTTACCTGAAAAACAGTAAAAATACCGGTTTTTAGGTAAGCTTACCAGTCTGTCTTGGTAAAATTACCAATAATTGGTAAAAAGAAGTGAGATGGTAAAGGTACCAATGGACCTTGGTAAAAACGCCGAGAATTTTTTTTCAGTGTGCAATCCTATCGCAGCCGTTGGGATGATATGGAACACCGAACTTTGGCACATATGATGGAACTTTTTTATCTGTGTATTGTTTGCTGGTAATCATTCTTTCCTTCTTAATTAAGGTGTGATCTTAAATTTTAGGTGAGGATTGAAGGGAAAGTGGAAGCGCTGGATGAGTCCAACTGGATTGACATCTACGAGAAGGAACCGTTGTTCTGCAAAATTCGAGCTCACATTTGTAACCAGGGCCGAGAAGTGGAGTGGAGAGATCTGAAAAATCACCACGACCAGCTCTTGAAGGAGGTCGAAGAAGGCAATAGAGAATTGGAAAAACCTGCTCACGTGTAAGTTCACTTGATCAATGAAGAGTATCAAACGATTGCTGAAGTGCGAAACCTCGTATCTCCTTTTCGGATGTTGCAGACTCCTTCTGCCGTGCTAAGGAAGAACGCCGTATGAGCATTCGAATGTTACCAAATTTCCTCTCAGAAAATATCAATTTTTTAAAGAAAGTTATGAATATTTTTCCTTGAAATGTTCCGACTTTTCAAATCAAATTTCGAACAAAATCCTTCAAAAAATCGGAGGAGAAATATTCACAAATTGTTCTGACAATTCGTTATTCCTCGAAGGAGATTTGGCAACGCCTGATAGCTTATACAGCGTTCTCCCTTAGCATAGCAGTCTTGTTATGCTGAATTTTTCTTTGGAAAACTAATTAACATATTTTCTCGGAAACTTCTCTATGGTGCTTCTCTGTTAGCAGAATATTTTGTGTTTTTAAGCTACAAAGTAGGCTTGTTTCTTTGGTCCTCGTAATGGAGATAAGTAAAAGCACATCTTAAAATCGCGATGGACATACGTGGTTTCGCACTTTGGCCATCGATAATTTACTGTTTTGGACACTTACCGTATCATGCAGTAGAGGTAAACAGCTTTGAAAAAGGTTGAAGTGCATAAAAGCGTGATCCCTAGTCTTGAACAACCGCTCCTTTCAATCAATCTCTTTATTTCATTTGTCTATAGATTTCTCTACCAATTTCAAAAATCAGCCCGCAAAATTGTATCGTTTAACATTTTCAGCAGCAAAAACTTGAAGCTCAATTTCAAACAGTCTAATGAACCGGTTACAAGCAAGTGCGGAGTTCATAGTCAAGATTAACTTCTTTCGGAGCGCCTTCAATTTTTGTCATACTTCACGCATTGCCGCAAGGTTAAAATAGTTGTATCCTCAATGTTGTAGGATTTTCCTATCTACTCGTTTTGAAGGGCGAGAGGAAAGTGTGCATCTTATTATCCGTCGTTTTTTCTTCCGTTCTTTGAGTGTATGATCGTTCCACGCGCAAAAAGTAACCTGACGATTTTGGTGTTCACAGAGTCGCCTACAAGCTCCACCCAGACATGATAGAGTTCTACGAGTCGTTCGGTCTGACGATCGGCGACCGACTCCTCTACCGGAAACAGGACGATAATTCGTGGAGAGTGTCCCGTATCGCCGCCTGAATCCATCGACCCACCTAGCAAAGGAGCTCATCCTACACCGAAGCGTCGTCGACGAAGGCCCAAACGTCCGTCGACAACCGAAACCTTCGCCAACGATCCACCTATTCGTCGACGATCCCACTATTCTCTCGTGCCAAATCCACGTTCGCTGTAGCCAGCAATGTCGAACAGCGGCGAGGCGTGAATGATCGATTATCGATGTTTCCTCATTTGAAGCTACGGCAAACAATCGATTATTAAGGTGTTCGTTGCGAACACCCTGTTTATCGATCCTTTTCCATAGGTTTAAATGGGGAAACATCGATAATCGAAGCACGCCACGCTACTGATGTCGAATAACCTAGAGAGTGGGGTGAGATCGTCGTCTCCCAAACAGAAGAACGTAACTCAATGCCACGGTTGCAACATCGACTTAAAAGCTAATAATTTTACAAGAACATACAAAAGCAGTTTTGTGCCCAAAATATTTCTGGTTTCGTCGTTTTCCAGACGAGTTAGGTAACCCCGTTCCAGGGTTGTAAAATTTACTTAAAAATTAAATTTTTTACAAGAATGCACCTCTTACATTTTGTTGTTTTGAAAAATTTACTAATTTTTGCATAGAATTAGAAGAAAAATCAGTGAAATCCTCAATTAGAAATTCCCCAAATTCTCCCTGTGTAATTGCAGTTTGTATTGGGAACTTCGGAAACGTTGCAATGAAGTTGGGTTTTTTTCTTGAGGAAAACGACGATTTTTGAATGAGATCTGGAGAAAAATCTGTGAAATTTCCAATCAGAAATGTCCAAGATTCTCCTGGTAAAAATTCAATTTGCGAAGAGAGATTTGGCAAAATTGTAATATAGTTGCTTTCTTCTGTGAAGGAAATTACGAATTCTGCGAATAATTGATTTTACGTTGATTTTTCGCTAACCTGTAAAAAGTGCCATCGAATAAACGATTGAGTCGAACTGAAAAAACGCGATCAATACCATACTTAGAACACGTGAATTGCAGTGGCGTGGCGTGAATGATCGATTATCGATATTTCCCCCATTGAAGCCATGGTGAAGAATTGATTATGAAGGTGTTCGTTGCGACCACCCTATTCATTGATTCGTTTCCATAGGTTTAAATGGCAGATCAATCGATACATCGCGCAGTACGCCACGCCACTGGTGAATTGCGCAAGGAGATGATGTGACAGCAATGGGCCTGTTGCATGCAAGAGATACAGCCACGCGAATAGACTATTTAGAGGTTAAATGACACGAAAATTACGATGGTCACATTAAAAAAGTCTGAAATACACTCCTTACTGCGCAATTTGCGTTGTTAAGAACGCGCTTTTTCAAATTTCCCGCGTCTGGGGGCAGTTTTCTAATCACCGGAAACGAGCAAACGACAGGCTCGGTGATTTCCGGAAGATGTCGAGTCGTTGTTGTTGTTGTTATTTTTTCCTTCAGTTTGTTTGCAAATCCAACGTGATCTCTTATAGTGGTCCATATACGCTTTACGCAGTAACAAATCGATCAACTTTTAAATATCCAACGCAATCCTTCTACATTTCATTTCACGATATCACGAGCTCCGATTTTTAGGTTATGTTGTCAGTTTTAGTTGACCGGAAATAGCCGCGAGTTGCCGTTAATTGTTTCATTAGAAAACTGCCCCCAGACGCGGGAAATTTGAAAAAGCGCGTTCCTGACAACGAAAATTGCGCAGTAAGGAGTCTATTTCAGACTTTTTTAATGTGAGCATCGTAATTTTCGTGTCATTTAACCACTAAAAAGTCTATTCGCACGGCTGTATCTCTTGCGTGCAACAGGCCCATTGAACAAGAAAAATAGAAGGCGGGAGAATAAGGATTGTTGTTTGGACCAACCTAAGTTGAGATCTAGCCCCAACTAATTAGAAATGATCATTTCATCTGTGGTTGGGCCCCTAAAGTTAAGGTCCAGCCACACAGTTGAGATCTAGCCCCAACTAATTAGAAATGATCATTTCATCTGTGGTTGGGCCCCTAAAGTTAAGGTCCAGCCACACAGTTAGCGACGGCTGACAACACATTGCTTTTTTCCTGAACGATTTTTTCTGGCTATTTTATCAAAGCATCCATCAGCCAAATCTTTCTCAAATGGGCCAAACAAGTTAGTATCTTCTTGCGTGATCCGTTCCAATTGCAGGTATGGTCAAACTGACTTTCTGTGAATTGCCCAATTTGATTGAATAATAGGTATGAGAATTATGGACTTATTAACCTGATAGACTGGATTAATCGCCCCAAATCACAGTAACTGTTTCTCACAATGCCTAATTTCCTTGCAGTGCCTCAAAACATTTTTACAAGTGAAAAGTTAAAAGTCTGATATGTTTTTTAGATATTCCCCCTAAAAACCCAAGTCTGGCTTCTTCGTTTTTTTCGTTTTTACTATTCCTCGTCTTGTCTCACTGAGTTATCATGAGTTTTGAATTGTAAATTTACTAAAAAAAAATAGTGTGCAATTATCATAGCATTTAATTAGGTCTATAGTATTATATTCATTTTTGTGCCTGTAGGTTAGGTAATCTCTTTTTTATTCCTAAGTTCCAGTCTAAGATTAAAAGTGTAGGTAAAAATTAAGTCATACTTGCGTCAATTTTCACATACTTAAAGTATTTAAGCTTCCAACATGCCTCTTTATCACGATAAGGACCATCTACCTTCGCTTGGAGAGTTTGCATGTATTATCTCATTTACATTTTGATGGTGAAAGGAAAAAACAGATATCTCGATTGGATTGTTTCACAATTTTCCCTCGTCTTTTACTTACGCGTTATTTGTTTCGAAAGAACATGAACTCAACATTCTGTAAACAATTTTCAGAAAATATTTTAGAAATGACACATAACACGGTAAAAAATGAAATTGCAGATTTAACAATTTTGTCGGTGAAATAGGTGTCCGACATGTTTAAATGTAGATTCTGCAATAAAAAAATGCAAATTTAATCACCTCTTTGGTTAAATTAGCTTTCCACTATTGTAAACTGTACATGTAGAACTTGTCGGATATATTTTTTAGCAAATTAATTGTTAAATCAGCAATTCATTTTTTTCCGTGCATAATAACCTCATAGAAATGTTTTTGTCATCGATTATCTGTTATCCCATAGGAAAGAAAAACACCGCTGGAAATTTCAAATTTTGCAAATTGAGATATTTGTTTTTCCACTTTCATTGCACGCTCATTGCAACAACATAATTTTTAAAAATTGCATGAAACTACCTCGACAGAAAAATTAAGTCACTGTGCACCAGTTAAGAGGAGTCTGTTCTATAGTCATATAGGGAATATTTATGCTAAAAGGAACTTTGTCTCACGCAAACGCCGTACACATAGTTCCTTTTTGTATAGGTTTTTGTTTTGTATCCATAGGTATTAACCATTAAGTGTGATTCAAGTTATAGTTTTAACGTGCCTCCGCACGTTACGATTTTTTAGCACTCGCCAAATCTTGTGCACTTAATTTATGCGATATAATCCTAATTTATTATTTACAAAATCTCCTTTCAAAAAGTGACGATTTTATAGTATTAGCGACGTGTTTGTAACTTCTCCTCCTCCTCCTCCTCTGCTGCTTGCTTTTTCACTTTTTTACTCTCCTGACTCGAACTCTATTTCAAAGTCTTATTATTGTTATCACAAGCAACATTTTTCAATAAATTTATAGCCAGTAAATACAAAATTAATTTTAATTTTATCCATGACTCTATGATAATAAACTCGATCCTGGATCCAAGAACTTACCCTGTTCTTTTAAACTCGAAAGATGATTTTAGAAATAGCCTGGGGTAAAATTGCGTTTCCTGTAAAATAAAACAGAGGATTAAATACTGAGATTGAAAATTCCGTTTTCCGGAAAAAACTCCATTCCCAATTATCCGCACAGAGAAACGTTTCCTGTTTGGTCAATAGTAATCCCTTCTGAATATGCCGCAACAGCAACTACTGGTTGACACATCAGGAAATCCTTTTGTTTTAAACGTATTCCTGTTATTTCAAAGAGACGTCCTGCCGTTTTCAAGAAATTACTGACTGACTCAACGAGATTTCTATCGTGGTGTATTTAAAAGGATCATTCCTCTCAGTGTGGGTTTTCTTGATCCCAAACATTCTTTTGGTTGATCATTTCTTCTCTAGAGTGAAAGTGGAAGGAACACCCTTAAAATATCCTGTCGCGCATGTGAAAAAGAGATTACAACTATTTTACCTCTTGTGAAGCAGAAATTGCATCGCTAAAATAAGAAGGCACGCTTTCGTTCCTGTGGGGTGGGCATAGCAATTTAATGGAGCGACCATTTTGCAATCTTTGTGTTATCATTGCCAGATTGTGCTGAAAAGTCAGCACATTTCTCTATTTAGCTCAATGTTTCAAATCCAGATATTTTCATCTGTCATTCTTGTCAACCTCCGTGGCCGAGGTGCAATGTATGATGCAATTATGTCAACTTCGATGTGGCTAAAATTGCATAACCGACCATTTGAAGGCAAACAAAAAGGATTGCATTTTTGCCAGTATACTCAGCTTTTGCTTTTGTTTTTAAAATTTAGAGACGGCAAAATATCTTAGAAATACAACCTTCGCCACTTACATCATCACATCATCATCTTGTGTTAGACGTGGCGAGGTATGATGAGCATAAGTAAGTCAAAAGAGGAACATGTGCGTAACACTGAGGTATTTTTTGAATATTGGTGACCGTCTGAAGGAAAAGAAACCTCGGTGCCTAAAATTTCAAATTAGACCTAATAATATCATTGCATAGAAGAGCTGGTCTTGCAAAAATGTCATGGCAGAACAATCACCTAACGATGACAAACCGAACCCGCACAGTGACACTATCAATTATGCAGCTCAATAAACGTTATTTTGAGGAAAACTGATACAATCGGCCAACGTTCAAAAAAGTCCAATCGAAACGCAAGTGTCTGCCGTTTATTGGTACACGAATAAATTAAGTTGCCTGTATCTCATTATTGAGAATTATCACAGAGTGTTCTTCCGTAGGAAACTCTACCTCCAATTTTTACCAAACTCAATAAAAATTTCTCTCCAAAAATTTACCACCATGAACTTGATTCCCCTCCTTGAGAACGTCGTAACAAAAAAATCACTGCGTAAGATTTCCGAATCCAAATATCGGAGAAGCAATGGTAGGGTAAATTGAACAAAATTTTGCAATTTGGAACTATAAATTCTAGCCGGTTTTGAAAACAACGTAAGTGCCATTAGTTTCCCAACGCACATAAGTGTTTTTCTAGAAGACCCAGAGTTTATAGTTTCAAATTGTAAAATGTAGTTCAATTATTCGAGTGACTTTATTTTTAATTAAAAAGAATAATCACGCGATACAAGTAAAATCGTTGACCCCAACATCCAGTGTTGCATGCATTGGCGATTCTCACAAATTGGCAACACCGGGTTGTCCATTTAAATGCATGTAAGAAAGCCGATATTTGTGGAGGTGGTCAGCCTCACCTAGAAGCGATTATGCATAGAATAGCGATTATAGAAGAAAAACAGGGTTGCCAGCTTGCAAACATCGCTCCATCGATTACGATTTTTGAGTGCTCTCGACCGGATTGGGACCATAGTGCGCCGCGCCGCCGCGCTGATGGCACCGTGTTTGGCGCAATGCGTGAAGTATTCACGCAGTCTTGTAGGCGCTATCCGTTTTACCGCAATGGCCGCACTCTGTTTGATGCAATGCGTGAAGTATTCGTGCAGTCTTGTAGGCGCTAATATGTGTATAGAAGAGAGAGATCATAATATCTCCTCACCGCTCGATAGCGGTCAATTTATTGACACTATTAGTCGTACCTTTACTGTAGGAACTATCAAATTTATATACTATTGGCAGTAAGTCACAGAAAAGCAATAGATACATCGCTAAACTCTCATTTATAATATTCGAAGGGGGCATGTATTTTTATTGTTTAGATCTAATTCAGTGTCACGGCGAGTCCCAATGTTGACGCCACCACTCCACTCATTGCATCTCTGTAGGATTTAATCAAAGGAAGAACGATGACATCTGCACCAGTGGTGAAGCGTGAAAAATCGATTATCGATATTTCTCCATTTGAAACTACGGTAAAGAATCGATTATCAAGGTGTTCGTTGCGAACACCTTCTCTATCGATCAAATTCCATAGGTTTAAATGATGGATCAATCGGTATATCGCAAAGCACGCCATGCCCCTGATCCGCACCCGGTGATACCAGTGTAGTAGCTGATCTGTGACGCAGTACTGATATAGTCCATTAATTAACGGACTTTACCCATTTGAGAAATCTGACGACGTAGTTTTTGATCTCATTTTCAAACTTTTTGGGTTGCAGTCCATAAGCTTAAAGAAATCCATGATAAAAATCCACCTTCCGAATGGGTCGGTTGCGCTGGTCTCAGAATCGTGTTTTGATACGTGATTCTTGTAGATTAACTAAAAATAGCATGAGATCTGTCCAAAGAGCAACTTTCTACGTTGAATATCAACTAAAATATCGCGCTTTGAAAAATTCGGTCTATGACGTCATCCACCGTGGTAGTGACACCCTTAGTTTAGTTTCTTCCACCTTACTTTCATTGGTCAGGGAAGCACGCATTTGCACTGGTTACTCAATGTGTAACTCGGCGGATGAAAGCAAGGTGGAAGAAACCAATGGTGTCAATATCGCGGTGGATGACGTCATGAAAACGAATTTTTCATAGTGCGATATCTCGGTTAATATTGAACGTAGAAAGTTGCTGTTCGGCGGCAAAAATCAAGTATCCAAACACGATTCTGAGACCGCAGTGCAACTGACCCATTGACTAATCCCGTTCCAAAAACACAAACAGTCCAAGTATGAGAACTAAGAGGACATTTTGATATTTTGAGCACGACTGCAAAAAAATAACACACAAGCTCAAACATCGAAGATATCATAGGTACCCACAAGTACGCTTTTAAAAACCAACATCGACGCAATTTGTAAAATATGGAGTGAATTTGTGTTACTCATTTATTTCAATTTTTGTATTCATCTGTCATTATCGTATGTTATCTCTCACAGCCTTTAACATTTTTTTTTGAGCCGCAAAAATTTAACAATTCTTGTTTGGTTATCTTTTTAGCTTTTTTTTAATCAGTTATCTTCATTCAAACCCAAGTTAATCCAGCCGTAGGCACTGATTTTCATATGGACACATTACATCTATTTGATATTAAAAATCTAATCAGGAAACAACAGCCTTCATGAGACCTGTTTTTTCCTTCCTGGATATCCAGGAATGAAAAACTGGAAGCGAAGCAAGTCAAAAACGCTTTGATAGCGTTTTAGGCCGCGCAGGAGTAATGCATGTTGCGCGCCAACATTTTGCGGGCGAATAGAGGGAATTTGACTCACATGGTTCATACCGATGGCTGGTAGTGGTGCGACGAGACAACATCCTTATATCTGACTTACATAATAATGTATTTTTATTCCACCTTTGAGCCTAAAATTTGGGTTAATATTGCGTTTTGAAGCGTGACAGGTTTATCTTTTAGTCAAGTAGTCACCAATACGTGTGCTTCGTTGAGTGTCATTTATTTTTACAAAAACGACTGGTAATTTTTATTTCCAAACTTTCTCTGAGGCGTGTTCCACCGTGTTTCCACGATTCGCAAAAATGCTAGCAATCACGAAAGAGATAAGATAAAACTAATCTCTGCAGTTAAATTTGTCTTATTTACATATTTTATAAATTATTTTACAGTGCTTTGAAACAAGAACAGCGAGCGAAGATAATAAACCCCGCAATACACCCGTGCTGAGAAAGAACACCGCATGAGCCTTTAGGCGGTGCCAAATTTCCTCCGATAAAGTACGAATTTTCAAGGAAACTCTTGGGTATTTTTCTTCAAATTTTCAGACAATTTCGTACACAGTTCAATCTAATACGTATATTTGATAATTTCAAGGAAAAATATGCATAACTTACCGTATAAACGAGAAAAAAAACCACTAAAAATATGACCTGAAACTGTATGTAACAAGATTTATATTCCAACGCAGACTGCCTGAGCTCAACACTCCCCCCTCCCCCTCTCAGTTTTGTACTGGTACTCATTGGAGTTAAAAATATTTTACTCTAAGTGTAATTTTTGGAATTTCTTGCCTTATTTGATTTTCCCGCGAAATGGTGTGGATCCAGCACCATTTTTCCACTTTGTTACTGTCCGTGTAAATACATGTTTCATTCGGGGAACTTTGGCAACTATTAAAAGTTCATACGACGTTTTTCCTTAGGACGGCAGAATATCTGACCTCATTATTTTTCATTACTAGATTTCTACATAAAACCGTTTTCTTTCACACAATATTTACGTACTTATGGACTGCTCTGCCCTCAGATATCTCCAATCACAGATCTACTCCCCTACAATCAACAGAAATACAAACCCACGTACATGCGATGAATCCAATATTACTACCAATATTCTGAAACTCTTCACCTCTCTTAATTTAAAAATCTAAATCTATATTATACAGCTACAAGCAAAATCTTGGAAGCACTATTTCTGACGAACTGCCGGACCGATAAAGACGATCTTTACATGTATGTCATCTGTAGTACACTGAGAAAAAACTATGGCTTATAAACCTATTAGAGGTAAATATGGAACACCACTAATAGTAGTACCTTTACATATAATAATAGCACATATACCTTAGTTATGGTCTCTGTACCTTAATTAGGTACAGAGACCTTAGTATGGTTCACAGACCGAGAATCATTAGTTTATTTACGACTATTATAGGTGTTCCATATTTACCACTAATAGGTTTATAAACCATAGCTTTTTCTCAGTGTAGATGCAGATGTGCAAAAAATTATGAAACCCCGAACTTTTAATGTTGTAGGGCTTTTAAAGCTCGTGTCACTTAAGTCCAATGTTAATAGCGTGAGAGATATGTCGTTTCCGCTAGAAACGTCAAGGTGTGGGATTCTACCTGAGTGACTCGAATAAACAATAAAACAATGGAAAAGCTCGTGAAGGGCTCCTCATTCGAAGAGTTGAGGAACGGTGCATCGCTCAGGGTTCAAGGTTCAAGGTCCAAGGTATAAGGTTTAACTCAAGTTTTCCTGCATTCTTCCGGCTTCGATTTGTGGCATTGGTCAATTTACTTGATTACTGAATTTCTATTAATATTTACAGCAGATACAAAGTGAGAAGGCAAGCACTGCGTCGCGTCGGGTCGGACCAAATATTATTAACTCTTAACGGTCGAAATCCTTTTTTTTTTTTTTCTTTCTTTTCTTTTTTAAATTAAGTATTTAAAAATATTACATTACATCATCATTGTTTACAAATCTGAGTGTTACGTCAAAAATTTTGAAATCGATGCAGCTCGAACACAAAATGGTGTATTAAAATGGAAGAACATTTTTGCATATACATAGGCGTATAGAGCCCGCGAAGCGGGCCTGAGGGCGCGAGGCGCTCTCCCGAGGGTTGGGCCGCGTAGCGGTCAGGGGGCAGGGCCCCCTAGTTTTCGTATATACTCCCTTTTTCAAAATTCTTTGTAAAGACGTTAATAGCCTGTGACGCTGAATGTCTCAAAGTATACCAACTAACTATTTCCGCATGCCCTTCGTGGTGGTTCACCTATTACATGCGATCAATAAAGGAGAACCGAATGTGAATATTTGTGATGTAAACAGTGCAAATTAATCTTGGAAAACGTTTTTACAGCATTCATCAAATTTGTATTCTCATCACTTTCCCGGATGAGGAGAGTCGAAAAATGCTGATGAACAAATATCCTCTGGATTTCACCCGAGCCGGCTGCTTGCCTCACTGTATTGGATAATGCTAAAACCGTGCTCAGGATTGCATTCATTGCACATTTCGTCACTCCTCTGACGTGAGGGCGTATCTCAATTTCTACGTGAGCCCTGTTCTGCATATAAATCTATGCTTTTCGTGGCTCATGCGGAAATGGAAATACGCTCTTACGTCAGAGGAGCGACGATTTCGTCGTTCCTGGACGAAGGAACATAACTCCATCCCGAGGTTGCAAAATTAACCCAAACAATGACATTTTTTACAAGAATGTAGGTACCTGCGCAATTTTTGACCAAATTTTTTCTGATTTTTGCACGAGATCAGATGAATAATCAGTGAAATTTTCAATCAGAAATGCCCAAGATTCTGCAGTTAAAATTGCAATTTGCAAGAGGAGATATGGCAACATTGAAACGTAGTTACGGTCTTTTGGGAGAAAACGACGGTTTGTTTCTTTTAAATCGTTATGGCGAAATTTAACGACGCTCTCCGTGATTTTGTGCATGATTCACTCAAAGTCATGAGCAAAGAAACGACATTATCTCTTCCGGCGGTTCATGGAAAAAACGTGTGGCATGCGTACTAAGGATAGGGACTGTGATAAAACAGGACTGTGCATTTTTTTTAGACACTGAGGATACAGCACATACTGTGCCCTTCTCAACTAGCAATTAGAGATTTTTGTCGACAAATTATTTGATTCTTAAATGTTAAATTATGTAATTAATCACATCGGTCAACAATCTTTATAAGATATCCATATTCTCATCGGCATTGAAGATAGACCTCTTGGAATCATTCTTACTTTCAAGTATTATTGCTCAAACAGTAATTCAGTGTTCATTGTGACTTTTCATTCGATTTTCGCATGTCCAACCCGCGGGATGATTTGGAATTTTCCGACCATTTCTGTTATAGTTATTGTGAATATTTTAATTCCTTCCTCCGGAACGTCGCTTGTGACATTGAATTTTTACAACGATACGAGGACCGTCAAATATATTCTCAACGATACTAACTTGGCAAATCTACCATTTAAGTTCATTGACAGAGACATCCTGCGGAAGGCCATCTTTAGGGCCGAAAGGGGTTTATCCGTTTCCCGTGTAGGTATCAGTAACTTACTCACTTTTGATCAATTTATTACGATTGAAGACATACAATCAGCTATGAATTACTAAATTTATTTAAACCTCAAATCGCTAGTGGCTATCCAATTACGTATCTCAACATTTATATCTCAAAATGTACGCATATGATAGATATACTCAAAGAAATGTTAAGTAATCAATAACATTGTCAGAAATAGTTCCTGAGAAACTCTTACGGAATATTTCTAGTGAGTAAGCGAAAAATTAGAGGATAATTTAGGAAAATTACAATCGTTTAGCTTCTCTAGAGAGAATGAAATTTCTTGCAAAATCAGTAACATCTTACTTACATTAGTTGCAACACAAGTTACAATTTTTTGGATTTGCAATGGTAACATATTTTTTTAATTATCGTGAGGGGGTGGTTAGTTAGTTAGTTAGTATAATTTTAAGACATTCAGCATCTCAGGCTGTAAACGTCTTTACAAATAATTTTGAAAATGGGAGTATAAGCGAAAATTTAGATTTTTAAATTAAGAGATGTGAAGAGTTTTAGAATTTTGGTGGTAATATTGGGTTCATCGCATGTAAGTGGGTTTGTATATGTTATGTGTCATGCAACATGCATTCATGCTTTGATAATTGTGTCATAAAAATCAGCAAAAAAGCATATTTGATTCCTCTCCCATCAGACCTGTATCAATGGGAACAAGAACTACAAAACCGTCGATGAGCAAGAGGAAAAATTCTCATATTTCCGTGAGGATGTTGCTTTGAATCTACACCACTCTATCTGGCATATCATCCACCCGATTGACCCCCGCCACATCAGTTCTTTGGTTCCAACACACTCGGATAGGCGAGGGGAATTATTCGGTTACATGCATTCCCAACTTTTGGCTCGGTACGTATTACCGTATTGTGCGATCACTGAAAAAAAAAGTATCACAATCTCAACTATACTCCCAGACGATTTCGGTGCCAGCTATAAGAGAAATTGCACTCGCTATATATAGAAGCGTAAAGGCACCAGCCAGCGGTATAGTTGATCAAACCACTTTTATGCTGACCGTAAGGCACCAACTAGAGGTAAAGATGATCCAACCACACTTTCAGGTGACCGAACCATACCTTTGGCTTGCGCAACTAAAAATCAGCTAGGAGTATAGTTGAGATTGTGATACTATTTTTCCGGTTGTCGTTGCTTGTTTTTTTTTTTTTTTTTTTTTTTTTTTTTTTTTTTTTTTTAAAGATTACTATGATACAACCTATCACTGGTAATATTTCCAAATCACACATTTAGCATATTATTTGCAAGGCGACAAAAAATCAAAAGAAAAATCGATCAATAACAATAAATGACAATTACATGACAGTTGATTTCTTAAAATAATAACATGTGATATCGTGGTAGGGTAAATCCGACTAATGATAGATCTGATAATACTATGTACCTTGTGTATACGTGTGTGAGCGTCGTATTGAATTGAAGCTGTACTTAAACTGGCCTGATGTGTGCTTGTGCTCTTAAAATGCATTAGTTTGTCCTTATTCCTGGTTCCCTCAGACATGCTCAGATTTTCGGGGTCTATGTCTAAATCGAATGTCTATAAGGTAGAAACAAATCCCTGAAATTTTCATGCTTCCTTCCAGAAGTACACGATTCTTACGATATTTTCCACTTATCGGCCCCACACTGAAAAAAAAGGTCTCTGCGTTTTTACCAAGGTCCGTTGGTACCTTTACCATCTCACTTTTTTTTTTATCAATTATTGGTAATTTCACCAAGACGGACTGGTAAGCTTACCTAAAAACCGGTATTTTCACTGTTTTTTTTCAGGTAAGTAAACCACTTTTATTGGTAATCAATTCCCGGTAACTTTGCCATTTTATCTCGGTAATTCTATCACAGTCGATAAAAAATATTGGCGTTTTTACCGGAGTCCAGTAAAATGACCGAGAAAGTTAATAATTTTACCGAGATCTCTCGGTAAAATTACCAATTCCATAAATGGTAATTTTACCAAGAAAAAACTGGGATCAAATAGAACTCTGAATTCTTGGTAATTTTACCCTTTTCTTAGTAAATACACCGAGATTTTTTTTTCAGTGTGGAGCGTCGTGATCCAAGACGCGCACTTTCAAACATTTTTCAGAAGTTCCTTTTCCTTGTTTATCAGACGTGCTTGTCGTATATTTCAGCTACAACTTTGCACGTATCAATGAACGTATGTCAGAAGTATTTCCTTTGGAGGATCTGCGGGACAGACTCCCTGGATTTTACACTCCCATGGTCGATCATTCACGAGGAGTCCCTTACATCGCAAGAGAGGAGGGAGCCGTGATCAAGGTGAATCAATAATTTAACAATATTCTTGTGATTCATTCTAATGTCATTCATCATTATTTTTTGGGGTTCATTCCAAAATTTTGGAGAAAATACTTTGACGTAGCAAATTGGACGTATTTCTATCAAACAGAACTAAGCCCCAATTTAAGTTCCTTTTGAAGAATGAGTCCCGGATGGCGCGTTCTGTCAAACGGACCTAAGTGCCATGGAAAAGCATTGCGAGTATAGGACGGAATAAGCCGGACGCCCGATTCCGCCGCCAATCCAAGCCCCCCTCTACCTGCCTCACCCTATGGCGCTTAGGTCCGTTTGATAGAAATACGTCCAATTGAGAATTGGTAAGTAAAACTATAGTTAGGATTGGAATTTAAAAAATACAACGATGACTAACATCTAGGCGTACGTATCTCACCAGAAGCAAAAATAAATGTAATTTTGATCAGTTTTGGAATAGAGCTACATCTTTTTCATTCGGAAACGAAGAAATTTCTGATAATGATATTTAATTTTTAAAAAAATGCTCTTACATGTCATGCCACAGTGAATAAAGTCGATCATAGCTTTCTTTGGAAGCGATGTCTCTGTTACTTTGCAATCAAAAACACTATTCTGTAATTTTTACAAAGAACTTAAGAAATGGGGTCGGTCAAAGGTGCGGCTACGCAAAATTTTGAAAAATTGTAAACTTTGAAAAACTCTAGCCAATTTTCGGTACATTTACGAACCGGAGATAACGAATGCTTAAAAATAAAATTGAATTTCAAATAAAATGAATGAATTATTACCTCCCAACTAATTTTTTCAAACTTATACACTCTGAATACCTGACCCGATCATGTATACATATAATGAATCGTAATCCCCCAGCAGAAAAAATTCCGGTGCTTTCAACATATATCGTCGCTCCTCTGACGTCTTCTGACGTGAGGGCGTATCTCAACTTCCACGTGAGCCCCGTTTTACATATAAATCTTTGCATTCTGGGGCTCTTAAGGAAATTGAAATACGCCCTTACGCCGAAGGTGCGAAGATATATTGTAATGCGTCGCGGGTTACGATGAGGGGGGGGGGGGGATGAAAAGATCCAACGCTCTACGACAATATCACAGGAATATTTAACATTGATTGTGGAAAGAAGAAAAATACGGAAGTTTTTTCATAGTAATGCAACACAGAGTTTGAAATATTTGGTTTAGATCATCTACAGAACTAAATTATTGTAATTAAATCTTTATTCCACTGAATTTGCAGGATTTCATTTATGATGAAACCGACGGGACGAGAAGTAAAGTGACTGTCGAACAATTGCAGCTTTACATAGAACGAATACAAAATTCCATCAAAAGCAATACTATAAACGTATGGTATATTTATGTAGTTTCATTTTTCGTTTATTAGTAACCGCAACTTCTGAAATTATAGCACTATGTGCATATTCTAATGTTAACAGACCTGACGCCTGACGCATTGATTGCAATCAGACATCATATATTGTAGAGATCTCACATTGTTGAACTATTAGGCAATACTGTCTGGAGAAACGAAAGTTAAATCCGAAGATAAGCAAACTTTTCGCTCTATTGTGTATAATCTCCAACTGCAATGCCACGTGTTTGCTACTGTCTGCCAAAAAGTTTTAAAATTTAGGAGCATGACTTAAAAATTGACCTATTTTTTAAAAAATACAATTTTCCAACACTCCTCACTCGCGACGTATATAACAGGGAGCACATACATAAATTTCGCTCAGAGCGCACCAAATGCACCAGGTCAGGCCCTACAAATGCCAAAACATGACAAACAAAATCGGAGTATTGGCTTGCAGTTATGATTTTTGCAATTTAGGGAACAAAATTCTGAAACAAATCAAACAATTTCCGTCGAAAATTCAAATTCTGATTATCCTACACAGTGTGAGAGAACTCGCTTTACTAAAACTGAAGAAAAAAAAAGAAAAAAAAAAAACCACGGACCAAGTTCCTCACGTGCACGGTCATTCACGAGAGGCCAACACATATGCAACACTGGACTTTTTGTAGACATCTCAATCGTTGCCCCTGTTGTTAGAAATATAATAGCTTTACGGATTTTTACAGATAAATGGAACTGAAATAAGAGTGTCAAATAACACCTACATTGACATTTTAGGTAATATCGTTGAAGCCTGCAGCAAAACTGTAAACCGTGGATATTATGGTAACTTACATAACTATATTCATGGAGCAATATCTTTCGCTAGTGGTCCTGATAGAATTAAACAGGTAATAACATTTGACATATCGACGGTGAAGCTACCAAACCACGTATCTCGGTTTGCGACGTCGCAGACTTCCTGTCATACTTTATTTTTTAAATGAAAAACTACTTAACATCCAGTCTTGAAAATTTCTGTGATTTTTCCTCTTTGTGCGTAGAAAATTCCGTGAAAATTTCAAGGAATGATACCTATTTGGTCTACTTCAAAAAAATAAAATGTGAGCGTAGATTTTTAAACACCGCAAACGAGATACGTGGTTTGGTAGTTTCACCGTCGATATGAAGCATGTACAACACAGCGTTTTATGTACTTAGAATTTGACCTAACTAAGTGCATTGTTACATATAATATTGCGCGCAATAAGTATCTCAGGTGTTTCGTCTATTTCAAATTAATGGAACTTTTCCCATTTTAAAAATATCACCGATCTATTTTATCCAGTCAACGACCTCTATTGGCTTGATTTTTGCCAAAAACTCTATTTTCCTCCATAAATATTTGTAGCTTTTCAAGTCACTGTGAGTGTGGGGACGTCACGAACTCCATCTCAATTGATCTGACATTTGACTGAGGCCTGAGTTACAGTTTTTTCCCCCTCATCAAATGATCCGAATAAGTCTTAGCGTATGTTATATGACATCACATTTTTCTTGGATCAAAAGAAAATATGCACACAATATGGATGAAACAGAAAATTAGCTTCCTTCGTTCTTGATCCCTAAAAAATGTTTTGAGCAATGCTGACGCCCCCAACTTTTATTTACAAAACATCTTAAAATATGTGCAAAAATAATGATTATATAATTTCTTTGCATTACAGAAAGGTAAGGGTGTCATTGGTGATACGAATACTGCTGTGCGTGATCCTATCTTTTACCGATTGCATGCCACAACTGAAAGGCTCTTTCGTCAGCATAAGGACCTTCTCTTACCTTACAGCGTAGAAGAGGTAAGTGGGGGCCGATTGTGAAAAGAAGTACCTGAAAATCGGATATTATTATCGGCTTCAATGAGAAATCGGTCTTAAAGACGTAATCTCATGTTAGTCCTGTTGCTGAAATCCCTTCAATTCAAGGTAATTTTGCATCGATCTGTATTGACGACAATCGGCTTCAACGGCCGAAATATAAGGCTGGTCCTTGGAAGGCCTTTATACTGTATAAAGGCCTGTATGTGATTTCCACTGTATAAACTTTACCCAGGTTTACACTGGGAGTGTTTCGCAGAGCCTCGATTCGTGGAAGTTGAGTGTCACGTTTGTAGGATTGGTGGAGTGTTAGACGGACTGAAGCACCTAAATAATCCTTAAAATGCGCACTAGAAATAGCAAAGTTTGTGGGAGAGCAAAAATTGAACAAGAGAGTTGATGGCCGAAAGATTTGTATATTGAGCGAATTTAGACTTTAAAAAATTTACACTATTTAAAAAGATTAGTCACACTTGTGCGAGAAGGGCTAGATGCGGCACACAGCACACAATTCCGGACACATGCCAGGCATGGGTCAAGTTGGAGGAAGACCATGAGAAACGGGCAGCACAAGCTTTTATAAACTTGATGACGTCACGAGTGGCGAGACAGCAAGTTTATACGCGATTGGCTGGCTATAATCAGTGGAACTATCAGTTGCAAGTCTAGTCATTAATTTTATCGGTGATGGCTGGATGATAGAGACAAAAAGTGAGCTGAATCCAGCCATCCCTAATTACTAGTCTGAATTTTAAAGAAAAAATTTAAAAGTATAAGAGAAATGAGGAGAGATATCGTTGAGGTACTACGGTACACGCGACAAAGAGTCTTGCTCCTCAATTTGTTACGCTCTTCCGTAATAACTGTGGCAGCTACGAGCAATGAGATACTTTTCTTTTAAACACATACCTTGATCTCTGGACATTATGTGAAAATTTTGCTGGACTTCTAAGATTTTTAAGCCAGTAGAAAACTGATTAAAAATGTATCGTTTTCAAAACCAGTTACTATTCTTCTTTTTTCTAGCTTTCGTTTGATGGTGTCTTCTTAACCGACGTAATTATCAAGCCTGCTCAGGTCAATCACAGAATTTCCAAGTCTTTCGGGGATAATGTACTCGTCACTTTTTGGGAAGAAAGCATCATCGATATAACCAAGGGAATGTCCTTTGGGCCTACGTTTCCCATAAACGTATGCCATCGGCATTTGCAGCATGTGCCATTCAGTTACGAAATCACTGTAAGTTCTTGGGTGTATGTTTTAACGTTCATTACGGCTGTGTACTTTTCTATTATTTTTTAAGTCTCCATTTTTCAACTACGCACTTCATGTACTAAAATATGGTAAGCCTTTTTAGCATGATCTACTGAACCTATCATTAGCTACACCCTCTGATGTTACTGTATATCACACCTTCGCAAAATGCCATACTTGGTGAAATGTATTCTTTTGTCGTCTAATTATTCGACTTGCCTGTCTCGATGCATTAATGACGCAGACGGTAAATTAAAGATTATTGGTGGATACGTAAGGCAAGCAATCGAAAACGAGAAAGTAGATCTAATGTCAGTTCCCCATTTATAGGTGGAGAATTATACCGGTAAACCGTTGAAGGGAACGGCAAGAATTTTTATGGCACCTACAAATGACGGAATGGATACATACTTAAATTTCGAAAAACAACGTAAACTTTTTGTAGAAATGGACAAGTTCGTGGTCAACTGTAAGTATACCTCATTTCTTTTCCACCAAACTCTTATTGAAAATTTAATGTTTCAAAAACCAATGAAATAAAATAAAAATGTGTTGAAAGGAAGGTCAGGGCCGGATTTGGGAAGTGGCTACATGGGCCGCGGCCCATGGCGGTAAGTTTAGGGGGCGTAAAATTTTGTTATTTTTTTAAATGCAGGTATAAAGAAAAATCGGATTCAGAAAAAAAATACAAACGGGAAAAGGTGACAAAATCTCTCATTTCCTGAGAGTATACGTCTAATTTTGTCGTCTTTCTGTGATACAATAGACAGCACTTTTAATTAGTCGAGTTAAGACTAAGAGAGAAACCGAACAAGCAATTTGGCCTGGAACGGCGCGGCGCAGAGAGCTATGATGACGAGAACTAGAGATGAAAAGGAGAAACCCTCGGCGCGGCGCGGCGGTCGGCATGCAATACGTATTAGCGCCTACAAGACTGCTTGAATACTTCACACATTGCATCAAAGACAGTGCGGCCGCTGCGGTCAGCAGCGGGCGGCGTGAAACGCATAGCGCCTACAAGACTGCACGAATACTTCACGCATTGCGTCAAACGCAGTGCGGTCAGCGCGGCGCGACGGCGGAAGTTAAAACTATTAAACCGCATTTGTGTTCGTTCTTTCATAATTTTTTCGTTCATTTCTTATAAATGGAAGGCCTTGTCCACACAGAGATAGGTTTATGGAACTTAACTTTCTCGCAAAGTTCCGTGAACTTTTGCTAGTAGTGTTGACAGGACACTCGCAAAAAAATGTGTCCAACACGAGTAAACGCGTCTTATGCAACCCTCCCCCTCCGGCACGTTCACTTGATGGTTTTCATTGTGTTTCGAAACGAATGAGAAGGGGGCGGCAAAATACAGGCCGCCAATGGGCGGCAAGTAAGTAAATCCGGCCCTGAGGAAGATACTAAAAGTCGATTTAAAGAAAAATTGGTGAGAGAAGGGAAAAATCTGAGTTCATCTCCGTCTTTGACAGTCATCAATGGATGGAATTAGCCTCATCAGACGATTGAAAAAAATTGATCCTATTTGTTAGGAGCATGACAAACGGAGTGTATTTACTAAAATAGCTGAATGAGCATGTACATATTTTGTCGTTTGTAGCGGAAAATATTTCAAATTAGGAGAACGGAAAATTTTATGAACTTTTGGTTGCTAAATCCGGAAAAATTATAAAAGTTTTTTTCCGAATATGGACCAGTCTTCTGTGAAATCACATTTCCACCAAATAATTCTATTTTCCCGGTAAAACTTCGGTACGTTCAAAATCAACGTACCTCATGCTTGCTTTATTTTGACCGTGCACCTGTACTACTTGGATTGCATTTTGCGAAAAGGAACCAGAAGAATTGCGATGATGCTAAGATTGTGCATTTTCATCCTTTGCAATTAAATTACGGAAACCATGAAAAAATGTGAAAATTACATTGTAGTTTAAATTTACTGTTTTTAGCGAGTAAAATAGAAACTGTCAATGGATAGTCAGGTTTTTCTTCCAAGACAAAAGAAGTTGCACTATATTCGCAACATTGCAATGTTCCTGGTTCCTTTTTGCGAAATGCAATCCATTTATCAAACATACATTTTCATCTTTATTCACAGTAAGTTCTCAATTTTCTAGTGAAACCAGGCGTGAATTATATCAAAAGAGAATCATTAACATCCACAGTTGCGAGTCCTGCAAATTTAACGTTACATTTCCCTCCGAATCCGTCAATGGAGTGGACGGCTGAACAAAAGCTTGAACTTACGAGAGTCGTTTACAGGGGCTGCGGATGGCCGCATCACCTTTTGATACCGAAAGGAAGGTCGGACGGCCTAGGCGCTCATCTTTTCGTGATGATCTCAGATTATGGTAGAGACAAGGTAAACATGGTGTTTTCATTCATTCGCACAGTAAGTTTGTATAATATTAGAATCTTATACATGATGAGCGCGGATTTGGCAAGACGTTTTAGTTGTAAAAAACCCCGTTCCCGAACTCTTGACAGAGATGTTTATGGAAAGGAGAAATCAATTAGGTTTCATTAAGTTACAGATCTCACCGCTTTTTTATTACGCAAACGATCATCAGTACATCGAAGATGAACCGACATTACCGAATGCAGCGGTGAAATATTCTGCCGTGCTAAGGAAAAACGCCGTTTGAACCTTCAGGAGTTGCCAAATTTCCTTCGATAAAATGTTCATTTTGGAAGAAAGTTATGAGTATTTTTCCTTGAAATTTTCAGGAACTTCGGGTGAAATTTATTGAAATAGCCGTCATGCACGCTGGCCATTTCGATTTGCGTTGATATGTTTGCAGTAGTGAATGCATAGCTTAAGTGCGCTCCAGCCAGAAGTGTATTCAGCAAATGAGTTGTTTTCATAGGTTGATTGAAAATAAACAAGTGGTACGGAATAAATCAAAAGAATATGAACTATGCAAAACGATAATCCAGGTATCGGAACTTGGCTGTTTTGAAAACGTCTTCAAATGCGGCGTGATACCTCACGCGTTCCGGAGAGTTCAAATAGTTGTATCATTGCGCCTTAGGCATGCGACGGAAGATTACAATTGATTTAGCCTTCATGCACGCTGGGCTCGTCGATTTCTTTTGACATTTTTGCAGTGGTGAATGCTAGCTAAAGTGCGCTCCAGCCAGAGGTGTATTCAGCAAAGGTAGTTTTTATATGATGATTAAAAATGGACGTATTTATGCGAAAAGGCGCTATACGCCATTTCCAAACTTTTCAGTAAAGCAAGTTCGGCTAAAACCATTGGCGTTTCCGTACTAATGGACCGATTTTAGTTTACATTAGCTTGTTTGAAAGCTGAAGAGTTCCTCTAATTACTTACGTAGCCAAAATTACGAAAAAATGCATATTAAGCTAGATACAGGGGATTTTGCACGTATAGGTCCATTTGATTTAATGCGCTAACCCGGATTCCGAATTAAATGAAAAGGAGCTATCTCCACTCGATTGACGCGCGCGCGGCAGAATTTGATGGAAACTTGGCGAAACTTGGTATCGGGGGCATTTTTGGACGGGAAACTCGAATTTTGGGTCAAATTTTGAAAATTCAGAAATCCAAGATGGCGGACATAGCCGTATGGCGTATTTATACGAAAAGGCGCTAAACGCCAATTCCAAACTTTTCAGTAAAGCAAGTTTGACTAAAACCATTGGCGTTTCCGTACTAATGGACCGATTTTGGTTTACTTTAGCTTGTTTGAAAGCTGAAGAGTTCCTCTAATTACACATGTTGCCAAAATTACTAAACCTTACGAAAATTGTCCCTTAGGAATGCGACGGAAGATTACAATTGAATTAGCCTCCATGCACGCTGAGCTTGTCGATTTCCTTTGACATTTTTGCAGTCGTGAATGCATAGCTAAAGTGCGCTCCAGCCAGAAGTGTATTCAACAAAGGAGTAGTTTTTATATGATGATTAAAAATAAACAAGTGGTACGGAACGAAACATAATAATAGGAACTTTGCAAAAGGATAATCCGGGTAGCGGAATTTGGCTGTTTTGAAAACGCCTTCAATTGCGGTGTGATACCTCACGCATTCCAGAGAGTGCAAATAGTTGTATCATTTCGCCTTAGATATGTGACGGAAGATTACAATTATTGCGAGCTAAAGTATACCTGATAAATTGAAAAGAAAATATTCATAAGTTTACCCAGAAATTCGTGTTTTATCTAAGGAAATTTGGCAACGCCTGGAGGCTCATGCGGCGTTTTTCCTTTAGCCCGGCAGTATAAGCCATCAAAGGTAGCATTGCACCCTCTCATAAGCAATTTTCGAGCCTTTTTTTAAGTGACCTGTTTCCTTCCTTGCACTTGGAAATGGAACATTTTAACTGCACTTCATGGATGAATACATTTGAAAATTGTTTGTTAATCTGTGGAAAATGGAAAAGCACAAAAACATAGCCCGCATATACGAATAATGAAGAAGAGAATTAAAACATGGGTAAACAAGGCTAAAACACTTTAACACCCATGTTTTAGCCTTGTTTACCCACGTTTTAATTCTCTTCTTCTTTATCCGTGGAAAATAAAATCGAGCTTCCTTCCCATGAGATGGAAAACAGCTGAACATAATTTATTTCTTTCTTGAACAGTTTCCTACGACGCTATTTGATTTTCCTTCATTAGTCAAAGTAGGCAAGACTAGGCTCTCAAATACCAGAATAGTTGTATCAGCCGAAGCAGGGGCTTTTTTTTACCTCATAATCTCTCTGACTCTATTTTATTGTTATCATTACTTCACCAATACTGCATCGTATTTGTCATATCAAAAATTGTCACCCTAAAAAGATAGCTTCGGCCATATCATCAAACATTCTTACTAACTTAAAAATAACGATGATCACTTTCAGCATACTAATTACCACTTATCTCGTTTTAACTTTCAGGTGAAAGAGTTGGCTGATGTAGACCATGAATCTGGGAATAGCCTGTGTGGTTTAAACGGGAAACTATATCCAGACCGACGGCCAATGGGGTTTCCGTTTGATCGGAGGGCAAAAGCTTATGACATATTTGATTTTCTGACTCCTAATATGATTGTTAAGATCGTAAATATAACTCATGTTGAATAATGAAGAGCCAAGTCCGATAAACTTGAATTCATGAGGTAGCTTTAGCCTTTTTCCAAAGCTGTTTTGGAAAAATAATCCGTGTCACTGCATACGGAAAGAAGCTTTGGAAAGAACAGGCATGATCTGAATCAAGCCAAAATTCAACTGTAAAGTAAAATACCACTCACGCAGACGCAGAGTGAATGCATCATTGTTAGGCCATCCGGGAAATATTGTAACGAATCTTTTTTCCCCTTCAATCTTCCCGAAAGGATTATTAGTCGTCGTTTTCGGTTCGGGATCGGGAAATATTTTTTATGTGTTTACACACTAACCGTGTTTCACCATGACTTATCTATCATCATAAAAAAACTCTCCAGCCCCCAGATCAGATTATCGATGAAAATGCATATAATCAGTGCAAATTGCAGCTGACAGAATTGAAGGAGCTTTTAATACGCTATGTAAATGATAACACGGTCTCATAATATTGATCCTTGTGCAATGACTAACAGCGATTTTTCGAACACAAATGAAATAGGATTAGGAGTAAGTTTTCCTCCTCAAAATTTATGATTTTCTGGCTTTTAATTAATACGCACCTTGACAGTGAAAGAGGGAGGAGAGAGACCATCAAGTGGTAGCAAAAAAAATTGTCCCAGTGATTGATGGATCTAAGTACAAACTCATTTTTCGTACCTTCTTTCAAAAAAGGAAAAAATCTTGAAAGCTTAATACTTCCAAAATTTGGACTCTTTTTCTCCAAACCTCATAGCTCGGGACGAGGGAATAATTTTTATCTCAACCGTCTCAAAATAAACTTAAAATGCTCATAAATGAGCTTTTTTGTGTTTATGTTCAAACTTTTTTTTTTATTATTAATGAATAATCTTTGTCATACAACTGTGCACGGAAAATACAATCATCAATTTTAAGCTGCACAAAAGAACGTAGTATTATCACGAAAAAGAAATGTATTTCTTTCACAATTTTTGTTGTGCGGAGGAAAAAGTTTGTTGCGTTTAAGAGATGACTTATTACACAGAGTAGAAATTCAGTTGTGCCGACAGAAGTTTCTTTGTCTTAATCATTTTTTTTTTGCTCAACTCAACTAAAAGCATTTCAAAATTTTTCATGAAATTTCCATTATCCTGACTGAATTTTAGCTGACGCGCTAGTAGCTCTTTTGACGCGACAAACACATACCTCAGAGAAACAAGAGAACTATCAAGGAAACAATGTTTTTCGTTGCAAAATCCACCGTTTTTGTGATGGTCCTGTGATGATATCATCCAAACTTTTAGAGAATATAAAAAGGTAAAATGGACAAAGTATCAGAGAACCTAGTCAGAGGGCAATATCGTTTCGACAAAACATTTTGGACATCTCAAAATTTTAAATACATATCCCACGGCTCCGTGTTTAAGTGCTCAAGCAAAATATTGAAACGTTGTGTATGAGAAGGCGTCTTTCATATTTTTTTCAGTCTGATTTGAAGTTTCAAAGGCCACGCGTCGTATACTGTTCTGTGATTCTCTCCTTAAAAAGTCTTATTTTGCAATTGGAGCGTTGTTCGCCACACCTCTTTTAGTCAAGGATCGTTGCACAGTGGACCGAGTCAGTAGGAGAGGTCGGACAAAATTTGGAAACTTTAAAAGCTTACAACTCAGTTCATACAAAACTTTTAGATTTTAAAAGTGCTTCCATTGGTTTCCTCGTGAAATTTTCCTCACCGTAAAAAAAAAAAAAAAAAAAAAAAAAAAAAAAAAAAAAAAAAAAAAAAAANAAAAAAAAAAAAAAAAAAAAAAAAAAACATTGGATCTAGAGTCCAGACTCTTAAAAACATCGACAAGAAAAAGGACTCTTGATTGAATCAGATTTATGCTTAAATCAAGAACCAAGCCTCTTAATCTGAGCGGATTTCCTTTTGATTTAAGCTTAAATCTGATTGAATCAAGAGTCCTTTTTCTTGTCAACGTTTTCAAGTGTCTGGACTCTAGATCCAATGTGTTTTTTTCCAGTGCTCTAGAAACACCCCTAAAAGTTGTAATGCGACGAGTTAAACATAAAAATGTGTAGTTTTAGCGAAAAATGTCATGTCCGACCTCTTGTATAACAGCTCATTCTATTGTGCGTTGTGAAACACATGGTTCATGGTTGGTTCCCCGTTGCTGACGCGAGTGCTGCCGTGCTGAGGGAAAACGCCGTATGAACATTCGAATGTTGCCAAATTTCCTCTCAGAAGATGTTTAGTTTTGAAGAGAGTAATGAATGTTTTTCCTTGAAATTTTTGGACTATTTAAATCAAATTACGAACAAAACTCACCAAAAAATCGGAGGAAATATATTCAAAAAATTTTGCAGAAATTCGTGATTTGTCAAAGGACATTGAGCAAAATCT
This sequence comes from Bemisia tabaci, assembly GCF_001854935.1. Taxonomy (NCBI): domain Eukaryota; kingdom Metazoa; phylum Arthropoda; class Insecta; order Hemiptera; family Aleyrodidae; genus Bemisia; species Bemisia tabaci. The sequence continues at coordinate 288,339 of NW_017566795.1, forward strand.
GAAGGCTCATACGGCGTTTCTCCGTGGCACGGCAGAGTATTGCCTTGCTTAGAAAGAACGCCGTAAAAGCATTCAGACGTTGCCAAATTGTTTTTGCTAGAACACAAATTTACCGGAAACCTCGTGACTAGTTTTCTTGAATTTGTCATACTTGGGTAATACTCTTCACAATCGATTCTAGAATACCTAACAAGAGGAAATTGCTGGTAATAGGAAACATATCAATACATATCGACGGTGAAACTACCAAACCACGTATCTCGTTTGCGGTGTCTAAAAATCTACGCTCACATTTTATTTTTTTGAAGTAGACCAAATCAATATCATTCCTTGAAATTTTCACAGAATTTTCTTCGCACAAAGAGGAAAAATCACAGAAATTTTCAAGACTGGGCGTTAAGTAGTTTTTCATTTAAAAAATAAAGTATGACAGGAAGTCTGCGACGTCGCAAACCGAGATACGTGGTTTGGTAGTTTCACCGTCGATATTCTATAAAATAATTATTTTGTCGGAAGAAATATGACAACATCCGCATGTTCATAGGGAGTTTTTCCTCAGTATAGAGTACGTTCAGCACAGCCTTCGCGTAGAAAGGCCACATGGCCACGCCACGGCCACATTCCCGATTTTACGACCCTGTTGTCCTTGATGTGCAACCCTCACTCTCGCTTTGGCCACTTTATCATCCCCCAAACTCGTCTTACAGGGGTGCGCTACCGTCATTCTTGTCTTACTGTCAGTAGCGACCGGTTACTTGTCTTGCGCATCAATTATTTACGTGAGTATTTGTTTCATCTTCATCTAAACTGCACACATACATAAAATCCGCTTGTACAGCGCTCTCTGGCGATCTGCGACACCTAGCCGCCAAAGTGCTGATGTCTCCTATCCTCCCAAAGTCCCTCAGGGAGTTGGCACTCTCTAGTTTTTTTCCAACCCCCTGTCACCACCCTTTCACTGCGCGTCCTCTATGTCGCCTCCCAGGAGGCACTCTATCAATCGGAAGGTTGATGTGTTGATGATCTAAACTCTATTTTAGGTAACTATCTATTAGGATCTGAACTATGACTATCCTCACTAGCGCATTATAATTCCTACTCATACTTGCGACCCTCATCTAACGAGCACACTCTTTCTCCACGAAAACGAATAACTTTTTGATGTGAAGCCTGGAAGTCTTTGATATCTTTACCATCATCACAGGGTTATCTTTACAGGGTTATCTTTTCACTTTGTTATCTTTACAAGGTTATTCAAAAGTCACGCACCACTGGCCGTAACTTCAGTTCCAATTATGATATCGACTTGCGGTTCAAGACGTTTTTTTTCATATCGAGGGGGAAACTTTTTTAGGTACTTTCTAGGTTTTTATTCCCTCTGGGGGAGGGGGGCGGGGGGCAACTCAAAAAGTATAATTGGCCACCCCCCTCATGGCCAGTGGTGCGTGACTTTTGAATAACCCTGTATATTTGTCCAATTCCCAATATTATGATTCCTGTTTTCCATTGCTAAGAGGAGAGATTGCGAGAAATTTTTGGCGCGAAGTATTTATTGGCGTCCCACACAGGCGCGTTTTTTCATTGCCTCTCGCGGCGAGCCTACGTGCTGCTCAGCACGTGCTCGTGCCCACTTCTTCACACCCCCCC
>NW_017566795.1:290950-340486 GCF_001854935.1 Bemisia tabaci
AATGAGTGGCCTTTGAAGCGCTGAAATCTCTAAAATTTCATTTTTTGCCGCGGAACTTCAGTCTCACCCTGTAGGTTTAACTCCCGTTTCGCTGGAAGCGTTACAGCTTTGTATTCAAAATCTACAAGTGGGAGCCTTCCGGTGCAGGTTTTATCTTGTTCTGAGCCTCGTCACTTCGTCAGCTATTTTGATTTTGGTGTCCTTTTTCCCGCTGCGAGTCCGCGGGGCCTCTGGGTTCAGATTGCTCCCCACGCGCCTGACCTTGGCAACGAGAAAAGACTGATATTGCGTCTCTGTATCGCTCATCCGTTGTTATTCCAGCTCGAGATTCCGAACAGTGCGGTCCTCACATTTTCACTGTGCTCTCACATCGCTTGTTTTTTCACTGTTTCCAAAGGAAAGGTAATATTGCATTGTTTTTTTTTATGTTTGTGGCCCTTCGTTGGAAGGGGAGCTTTCGATGTTGGAGGCGACTTTTTCGGAGGGCAATTTTTGTCCGGTTCGGGCAATCGAAAAGACAGTTTTTCGAAAAAATCACGCTCTTGCATATTGGGAACGCATATACAATGAGGGAAAGTTNGGGGGGGGGGGGGGAGGCAGCCTCCTCCGGCTCAGTTTTCAATGATTTTTTTACTGATTTTAACTTACAATCAGAGACAAACCACAAATTGCGTCCCAGAGGCACCTGATTTTCAAAAATTTCCCGCGGGCATCGTCAAAACCCCCTTTACCGGATAGCCCCCCCATCCCCCCCCCCCCCAANCCCCCGCCAAAAAAGGGTATTGGCGAATGATGCGTAAATGATCGATTATCGATATTTCCCCATTTGAAGCTGTGGTAAAGAATCGATTGAAAAGGTGTTCGTCGTGGACACCCTGTTCATCGCGGACATCCTGTTCGATTCTTTTCTATAGGTTTAAATGGCAGATCAACCGATATGTCTTAAGAGACGCCACGCCACTGATCCTAAGGTCTTTGTTTCGCCGAGCTGACCCCCAATACTGCCGTACTAAGGAAGAACGCCGTATGAACATTCTAGTGTTGCCAAATTTCCCTTGATAAAACATGTATTTTCGACAACAGTCATGCATGTTTTTCCTTGAAAATTTCAGATAAATTACGTACGAAATTGTCTGAAAATTTTGGAAAATAAAATTCTCAGTCCCGGTAAATTCGGTTTTTATTAGAGGAAACTTGGCAACGTCTGAAGGCTCTTACGGCTCTCTTCCTTAGCACAACGGAATAGCCATCCCACGTGCCGCCATTACTCATTATCTTGTATATACTTTAATTTAGCTCATTTTAAACCAGGAAAAGCCGTAACGCATTAAATACTGAGCCGAGGTTGTTATAGAAAGTAAGATTTGGGCTCCGCTGAAAAAATTTCCGATTACCAAGATTCTTGCACCTGAGAACCTGAGAAGGATCACATTTTAATGTTAAAATTTTTTGTCATTGTTGAATTTTATCTTTAAGTAATTGGCTCTGAATTGTTGACGTTAGTGAAACTGACGTGCAATATATTGCATCGAGTAAATAAAAAAGATCGACGAATTTTGACTTCTCAGCCAAAACGAACGATAGCCCCCGCCTATGGGTCCATAGAATTATTTTCAGTAAAAAAATTGCAAGATTTGGAGGTAGGAAAACAGGATTAGGCTACGATAGGAAAGTATCCTTCGATAGAGAATCGGATCGCGTATATCGACAGCGACTCTTCTTTTTCTTTTTCTTCCTGTACCTAGTCGAAAACCTCTATCCATTTCTCCAAAGCATGATTTTGTTTCGTCATAATGATTTTTTAGTCCATTGCGCAAAAGCCGTAGCTTCCTTCATGGTTCAAAAATCTGAATCTATCGAGATTCCCTGTTGAATCGATGCCATATATTGCACGTCAATTCGGAACGAATTACCCTTACGAAGCGCCGCACAGTGGATCGAGTCAAATGGAGAGGTCGGACATGAAATGTTTGATTATAACTGCAAATTTTGATGTTTATTTTGTCACATTTCAAACAATAAGGGGTGATTCTGTGAAAAAATTTCACAGAGAAACCAATGAAACCACTTTTAAAATCTCAAAGTTTAGTACAAACAAAGTTATACGCGTTTGAAGTTTTAAAACGCCTAAAATTTGTATTCTCGGTTCCATTCACAGGCGGAACCAGAAATTTTTTGCAGAGGGGGAGGGGGGCGGAAAAGGGGCGCCTTATCATGAGGGATTTGAGGGGCATAGTCAAAATACCCTACCAAGGGGAGTTCGGTGGAACTCGCCAGTGGCTCCTAAAAGGGGTTCAGTGAGGGGGGGGGCAGTGGTTCGAGAAAATATTGGGAAATTAAAGCGTTGTTGGATCAATTTTGAGATACATTCGACCAAAAATTGATCAAAACTCAATTTCAAGGATCAAAGATCTCTCCTTAGCGGTTAATACATGTATCAGCTCGGAATTTTTGCGTGTTGACACTTTATCAAAGGCGATTCTTCAGATTTGGCAACACTGTTTTTTCTCCGTTTCTATGTATGTAAATCAATCGATCCTTGGTGAGACAGCTTGTCTCGCCTAATATCGATATATTTAACGGATTCAAGTGGAGGGAAAAACAGTGCTGCCAACTCGCGAGAATCGCATTTGCTACGGACGCGACGAATACTTGAAACGTGATTAATTTATTATTGCATGTAGATTTTAGCCTTGAAATTTCACGTTCCTCCTTCGTTGGAAACGTGATAACCCTACCTGATTCCGGAGCTTATCCGAATGCCCGTGAACTTGCCACTCTCCACTCTCTCTCCCGGGAAAAAGTGTCGCTCGTTTTAGACGGATTCTAAACATTGATGAATCAGTCGACTTCACCTCAATTGGACGCATTTATGCCAAAAGGAACTATGTCCCTCGCAAACCCCATGCACATAGTTCCTTTTTGCATAAATACGTCCAATTGAGCTGCTTGGAGGACAAAGCGCATAAGTGTAGTTCTTGCTACTTCGAGAAATACATGTTCGAAGTTTTGAAACCACACGGATCCTTCACTGGAAAAAAAAACACATTGGATCTAGAGTCCAGACTCTTGAAAACATCGACAAGAAAAAGTACTCTTGATTCAATCAGAATCTAGCTTAAATCAAGAACCAAGCCTCTTAATTTAAGCGGATTTCGTTTTGATTCAAGCAAAAATCCGATTGAATCAAGAGTATTTTTTCTTGTCAATGTTTTCAAGAGTCTGGACTCGAGATCCCATGTGGTTTTTTTTCCAGTGATTATTATTCCTCATGGCGGAAAGAAAGTACAAACTGACTGTCTGATGCTAAAACTTAATTTGGGAGCGAATTTTCGCAGAATATACATTAAAGACTAGTTTTACTTGTAATCATTAATACCTCAACTGTTTCAAAAACTGCACTTACGCTCCTTGTCCTCCAAGCACTCCGAATCCACCGATTGAAGGACTCTGAGGACAGGGCGCCGGGAGGTAGTTTTTAAAATGATAGAAGTATAAGTGATTTCAGCGACAACTATTCTTGAAATCTTGTCTATGAAAAATTCACTGGTTCAATCCAATTTTTAAGCGGCAAAATGTGACTTCGAACTTTCCGCCCGCACCCCCGAGTAGGAACAACCGCGAAAAATTGCGATTTGATCGGAGAGTGTATCGCGATTTTATCGATATCGATTTATTTGAATATTATTTGATGAAAAATTGCGACTTATTGCAATTTTATAGTATCAATTTCCAATAAAATCGCGATTTTATCGACGGCGGTTTATTGCAATATCGTCGAAAAAAAAAATCGTAATAAATTGAGGATTTTATTGAACGCGATTTTATAGACATAAAACTATGCGGCAAGATTGAGTAGAATTGCTTAGATATTGATGGTCCCAGCGATTTTATGATAAAAAAATCGCAACTTAATTTCGAAATATCGCGATTTCTACGTTGAAAAATTCTACTTGGGCATAAGGCTCCATATATTTTTGAAACTTTAAACAAATATTTCTCAAAATAGTAAAAACTGCACTTATGCGCCTTATCCTCCAAGCTCCCCAACTTGTCAATATTTTTGGAAAAGTCATTACCACTTCAAATTTATGATCCATGCGGGAACGAATAAGATGGAAGTATAGAGGTAGTATATTCTGGTGTAGCGATAGCATTTCCTCTCTCAGGTCAATGTGTAAAGGAACTACAAACTTACCTTCAATAGTTTTCTATTGGGCCGCTTTCCTGCGACTTACGGTTGATTCTCTAACAAGAATCAACCGCACGTCTTTTCTCTTACGAGCTGTCCGCAGTTCAACGAAGAGTTTGTCCTTCTCTCTCCAATCCACTATGCACTAAAACCATGGTAAATTGATCTTCTTTAAGGCAGCGGTGCATTAGGAAGGTCATGTAATTGCATATTGTGCCTGCATGTGGTTACTCGTACCGACTCATTACCAATTACTGTGCCCCAGAACTTGATTCTGATCTCGTCCATTAGCTTCCCTATCGTTCTATTATCGCATCAGTTGTTGAGATTCCACTCGCTACACCCGCGGCATTGGTGGATCCAGCATTTTGGCAACACCTGATTATCTCCATTTAAACCTATGGAAATGTATCGATTCTTGGAAGGGCAGGTGACTGACAAGAATCGATTATTTAGCATAGGCTTAAATGGAGGAAATCCGGTGTTGCCAAATTGCTGGATCTGCCAATAATGCCCGCGGGCTGATTATCAAACTTCATTGATGGAACTCTAGACAAAGAATATTGACTGAGAATATAACGATCCTATTGGTGGAAGAGGGTGGTTGCATTAGACAAAAAGGTACCTAAGTAATCGACTATCTAACAGCAATAACCCACGAAAGACCCTATAGTTAGTCCATCATTTTCTCCCCTTAGTCTATAACGATCACACGTTTCAACCAGTAGAATTGTTCCAGTCTTCTTTGTCTATCACTTTGTCAATCCATTTCAATAATCAATCCGCTGACACGATACTGATAACTGACGACGGTGATAGTGAGTAATCATCGGAGATCCGCTGTGTTGCCAAAGTTAGCAAAAATTGTACGCGGAGGAAAGAAAAAGCGGCGGCAATGCATGACAACGAAAAGTGTAAGCAAAATGTTGGCTCGTTCTCCTTTGTTAGATTAAAACGGAAGCAAAGTGTCAAAACGCCGGAAATGAGATACGTGTTTTTGCAGTTCCACCACCGATTCTTGGTATGTTTTCCTGTCAAAAGTAAACGAGCCCATTTCAAAGTCAAAGAAAATAGCGGCAAAAGTGTGGAAAAATGAATTTTACGAATCGATACTGTCGATGGATTCGTATACGCCTCATCCGCCGTACATTTCTGTCTTATTTTAGCCGCACTGTGACTTCGCTTTTGAAAAAGTCCCTCTGAGAAAAATGTAACTTTTTGCGGCTCTAATTTTTTCGAAGTAAGCTGAGCGAAACTCAACAATTGATTTTAAATCGAAGAGGTGGCATCTTTAATTGTAAGTCGCAAAAATAAAAAAAAATATGCCGATATCATTGTCATAAATGCGCGTATCAGAGAATTTCGGCGGCAAAACTCACGTGTCTCGGTTTGCGACGCTGCAAACGTCTTGCTATACTTCATATTTTTAGTAGAAAACGACTCAACGTCAATGCTTAAGAACTTCGATGATTTTTCCTCTCTGTATGTGCGAAGCAAATTCTGAAAGAACTTCAAGTAATAATGCTGACTAGTTCTCCTTTAAAAAAAAAAAAAAAAAAAAAAAAAAAAAAAAAAAAAAAACCAGAGGCGGAGATTTCAAAATACCTTAAACGAGGCACGTGGTTTTGGGAGTTTTGCCGTTGATTTCTTGAGATGGATTTAGTCTGCCGTGTTAAGGAAAATCGCCGTATGAAACTTCAGGCGTTGCCAAATTTTCATTTATAAAACACGAATTTCCTGGTAAATTTATGAATATTTTCCTTCCCATTTTTCCGGTACTTTTGCTCGCAATTTCACCTGAAGTTCCTAAAAATGTCGAGGGAAAACATTCATAACTTTCCGCATAAATAAACGTTTTATCGAAGGAACTTTGACAACCCTCGAATGTTCATACGGCGTTCTTCCTTAGCACGGCAGTAGTAGAGTATTTCGTTTATAATAAAAAGGCGGATTAAAATTATCTGACAATTAAGTGTTACTTCATCTTACAAGTGACCCACGACGGAGCTTGGGATAACATTGACAGTGATTATTTATGCGTGAGGTAAATTCGATCGGTGTTCGCCATTTTTTTATCGAGATCGTCTCCGGCGATTTGCGCTCAACTCCACGACTAAGGTACGTGGGATTGGGCTCATTATCGACAGACACTAGGTTCAAAAATGAACTCTACAAGTAGAAAATCATGTCCGTAATATTCTTGTCTTCGCAGTAATATTGCCGAAATATATAGAGATTTATATTCGGTTTAAAAATATCTTGTTGCAAAGGGACTGCGGATTATAGATGGCCCGTTTGCTTTCTTTTTTCTTTTTAAAAAAAAATTGTGACATGCGAATGAAATGACTATATCGTCACCTTGCGACCAAAGTATCTCAAGCGCAATGCGACGTTTACAAATTTCCGCCGCCATTTTATTTTTCCACAGAGATATTGTTCACTGAAGCTGTCCGAAAATTTCAGTGAATTTTCTTTGTTCTGCCGATAAAATTCAGTGAAATTTCCGAAAATCCAGATTCAACCAACCATTTCTCTGTATAAAACAGAATTGCGGCGGAAATGTGGAAACATCGCATGGCACTTGTGATACTGTGTTCGGAAGGCGACGATATCCAACATAGATCAATCGATTTTTCTATAAATTTCGATAGCTGGTGGGATTTCAAAATTTTGGTCCTTGTTCCGTAGCACATCTAAAAATCTCGATTTGCATTTTACTCGTTTTTTGACGAATCTGTTGACTCCAGAATTTTTTTGCCAAAATGGTTTCTACAACTGCCAATTTTTTTCAAAATGAAGAGATGTCCAAAAAATGGATAAAGTAGAGGCAGAGCGTGGAGGAGGGATCACCTCGTAGCGTCGTAGCGATGCAATGACTGATTCCCTTCTTTAACTATTAGACGGTGAGATAGGCAACTAATCGTGTTCCGAAGTGTTCGGTGGTATTCAGCGGATATGAAGGCGCTTTTTGAACGCGCACCTTTACGTTTATCCCAGCATTTTGGCTGTGTCAATTCTTACACGTATTTTCAGTACCAAATTCCTCTCTCCGGAAGCTTGAAAATGTATCCCAAATTTACTCAGCATTCTTCACTACACAATAATTGTAATATTTCATCTTGCTTTTCGATCAAGGCGAAAAGTCTTTTCTAAGGTATATACCAAGAGTGCAGAAAGTGCCTAGCCTTCCCAGTAGTCAAACTTGTCCTCCCATTTTAAAAGTCCCTTCCCTGACCCAGAATTTTTAGCTTCTTAATAGCCTCTTTTTGTTTTTGATTCAAAAATTGTCGTGATTTCGCAAAAAATAAAACGCGAATTTTACCGCAGTTCTACCAAAAGGAAAAAAAACGCGAATTTTCGTCCGCATTTCTATGTAAAACAAACTCTCCGTGATTTTTGAAGAAACACGCCATCTCAAAGCCTTAACTATCAAGCTGACCTTCCGAATTTTTCACGCGAGCGTGAAAGTTTTTGCACTGCACTACCACTGTGCAACCATTCAGCTCCTTAAAAACGTTTAATAGGCTCCTAATCCAACTATACATTCATCTAGAAAATTTTATCGAACTGAAAGTCAAAAGAAAATCTCCATAGAGGCTGCGCTGAAGAGAATTTTCCTGGAGAAAATTTCAGCAAGTTGCGATCACCATCGAATTGAAGAGCCTCGTCTTAAAAAAGAATTGGACTTCATTTTAAAATTAGGAAGTATACAATTTCTGTCTCAGTTTAAAAACAACGTGTATACCTTTATTTTCCCCATGTACATGAGTGTTTTTACCGGTGAGCCAGATATTTTAGTTCCTAATTGCAAAATGTTAGCCAATTAATCGTGCTTAAACGAGTCAAAAAAGGAATATCCTTCGTTGCTTTTGATTTGTTGCCAAGATAGTGCGATTTAGAACTCGTGAGAAAAAGTTATTCACTCTTTCAACTTTTGCCTTTCAGAAAATGCCCCAAGGAAACGGAAGTCAAGGTGGCAACGGAGGTTACTCCTACCGCTCATCTGGAACCAACTCTCAGGGTAACCACTACTGCAGTCGCGACTATGGCTCATCAGCGCCAAACCCCAACTCCTACCATTACAGTAACACAAATGGGTCCTACTATTACAGTAACCCAAATGGCTCCACGTACTATGCTAACCCCAACACCGGGGCCGCCAACTACAACCCACCGAGCAACGGAAAGCAATAAGCTCCAGCTGGAACTACTTCGCCTCACCGGTGTTTTTTCCCCCTTTTTTCTATTTTTAAAACTTACAATCTCAGCACATTTTATATTATGAGTGCTTATTTTAGGAGTTTTTGTCCTAAAAATATGCGGAATGTTTTCAAAATTGTGTTTTTACCGATTATGTTGTAATAACTAAACGTATTCCATGTTTAAAAGTTTATTTTTACTCCGGGAATGTCTTTTTGCAACATTTATCCCCTCTAAAGAATTTTTTACCTTAAGGTATATTGAAGTATTAACAGTAATTTTTTTCCAAATATGTATTTTTGCATTCAAGAATAAAAGTTAATTTTGTCCATGTAAGCGACTCTTTTAGTAACCTTCCGCCAGTCTAAGTCTGATTTTAAAAATATTGAAGACTGAAAATTCGTCATTTTCCGGACGAAGAAACGTAACTCCACTCAGATGTTGCCAAATTGACCCAAACAGTTCAATTTTTAACATTAATGCATCCGCGCAATTTTTGTCCAAAATCTGTCTGATTTTTGCATGCAATTAGAAGAGAAAACACTGTTGTGTTCAGTTAGAAATTGCAAAAAATCTCCTGGTTAGAGATGTAAGTTGCGCGGAGAAATTTGACAGCATTAAACTGTAGTTACGATTTTTCGCGAGGGAAGCGACAAATTGTTGAACCTAATGCGGCAGTTCTTTATTGCCCTCAGTGTTATCTTTCCGAAAATACGATAACATCCTTGTTTTTGAAGAGAAAGTACACCTGAATAGCTATCTTTTCGATGATTTGAAGTTCCAATTTTATTTGAACTTTCAGGCTGAAGTGTGTTAGGCAAGGAACCAAAAAAATAAATAAATAAAAAAAAGTTCATAAAAAATCCTCGGAACAGACATAACTGATTAACTTTAACGTGTAGTTTTCAACAGTTCTTCAAATGAGTTTACAATTAGATTAATTAGTTTTAATAAAATTCAAATGCCTAAAGCTGCAGGCTTATGGGATCAGGTATTGCCCGCACGTACAACGTTGCCAAATTTATGTAAAATTCTTAAAGCTTCAAAAACAAATATTCAAAAATATGTATGAAGAACTATTTGGTGACAGTCCATTTTTCTGAGTTGAACTGCAGAAATTGATAAGATTTCAGCTCTGAAAAAATGATTAAACATTCTAGAGAAATGAGATTTCAAGATAATGGGTCTCGGTGATTAGTTGTTCTTAGTTTCATCAATGATATTTGGCATAAAGAGAGCACTGATATTCAACACAGACGACGTTCTTCATGATACGGTAAGTATCCAAAACACTTTTTGATATCGATGGCCGAAGTGCGAAACCACCTATCTCCGTTGCAGTGTGTGATCGCGTATAAAATCTCCAATGTTATGCCCAAATAAACAAGCCAAATTAACTAGGAAAAAAAAAAAAAAAAAAAAAAAAAAAAAAAAAAAAAAAAAAAACAGAAGAAACATCAAAAACGTTTCCGAAAAAATTCGTTGACTAGTTTTTCGAGGAAAAAACAAGGTATAATAGGAAGTCTGCAACGTCGCAAATTAAATATACGTGGTTTCGCCCTTCAGTAGTCAATTATGGAAAATAGATGGGATTTTGAAGATTGCGCAGTTTGTGCGTTGAGGAGTGAATTTTAGATATTTTTGATGAGCCCAACATGATTTTCAGGAGGTACACGGTGTTAAATAATAGGCTACGTGGGTTGAACGTATTTACCTATTCCTTTTGTTCCACTGACTTATTATTTGAAATGGGCATGATTGATCGAAAGGAACTGACCAGATTTAATTAAAATTTTCATAATAAGAAGAAAAAGAGAGGCTTTAAGACATTGTGACAGCACAATTCTTCATCTTTTTACACTGCAACGATAGCTGCAATTTTTTATTCAAAAATTCAGACTTAAGAATATGCAGACTTTATTGTCCATACCATAGTCTTCGAAATGGTTAGACAAAGTGCAAAATTACGTATCTCCATTCCGATGTTTCTAAATTTTTGTTCCAATTTTGCTTTTTCAAAAAGAATGAAGTCAACTTTACAGCTTAAAATTTAAACCGAGTATTCTGCCGATAGAAAAAAAAAAGCAAAGAAGTTTCTGAGATCTTATCTCTACTAGTTTTCCTAGGAAAAAATTAAGTATGGTAGGAAGTCCATGGCATCCTATATGGACATAGGTGGTTCAGAATTAGGCTTTCGATAGTCGTGGAACGTCACATATGTGACAATCTATGGAGAAAAGGACTGAAACTAAGTGTGGATTCCTTACAGGAAATTTTCAGGAAATCAATTTTTGACAAGAAAAAAATGATGAAGTTTGGTCAAAAGAATAGATTTTAAGAGTATAGCTTGTCAAAGAATTTTTACGCCAATACACGGCGACGGCGTAGTTTCGCTTATGATCTGAAAGTTTCAATACCATGCACGGTAGATATCAGAGTTGGACGTATTTCGGCCAAACAGAACTATGTGCATTCAGTCATGAGCCCCAAGACCCATAAAAATTATGCATAACAGGGCTCACACTGTAATGCACATTTGGTAGAAATTCGTCCAATTCTAAGAGAGGTCCTCTCGAGAGAATGGTTTCTGAACGGCAGCCTTTAAATGCCTACATTTTTGGGTGTTTTTTGTCTCAAAATGTGTAGGGAGTGATTCTCCACGTTTAAATACCGACAGGCAGCTTTTTTGGCTAAGATGCTGATTCCAAGGAACTTTCATTTCACGTGCATAATATTGTCACTTTAACAAGTAGCTTAGAAAGTGCCCAACGCTTCATTCACAGCTAACTATTTCCTGCAATATCATGGTTAGGCCACACTTCATACTATTATCTCTCCTGTTACACGGCCACCACCTCTTTTGAATTTTTTCCTGTTCACGTTAAGCAATTCAGTTGCGAGGCGTAAATGATAGATTGTCAATGTTTCCCCATTTGAAGCCATGGTAAAGAATCGATCATTTAGGTGTTCGTTGCGGTGTTCGGTCCTTTTCCGTAGGTTTAAATGTCAGATCAATCGTCACATCGCAAAGCACGCCACGCCACTACAAACATGTAAGGTAACGACTTATTCTATCATTTTTCATTGACTCAATTCCCATTTAATTTTGCACAACTCATGTTTAATGCAATGCCGTGAATATCTTTTTCATCTTAATAGTTTGACAAATCAATGACGTATCCGAGAGTTAACTGAATTATAAAGACTTTCGTTCTAAGATTTTGGTAACAAAGTTCATAGACGTCATAAATATCCTAGAAACGCACAATGATTTCACTGGAATCATAGCAATAATACGGATCAACTTGTGACAGGGGTTGCCGCTACTGCAGTTTTGACCGTTAAGGCCGTAGTATAAGGGCGCTAAAGCCAGGGTTGTATTTCGTAAGTGGATAGTTTTTGCAGAATAATTCAAAATTAAGGAGCAGGAGTAATTTAAATAAATAAAAAACGGAACTCAAATCTACAATATAATGCAAAAAAATTTGGAAAATCTCGTCATGTAAATACAGAAGATTTAAAAACGCCTTCAAATGAGGCGTGCTACCTCACGCGTTCCGGAGAGTTCAAATAGTTGTATCCCTGCGCCTTAGCAAGGCGATGGAAGTTTAATATTGAAGTAGCGTCCTCGCGTTTTTTTTTCGGTTTTCCTGCGCCGCTACTACAGTTTCGACGGTTCAGGCCGTAGTTTAAGGGCGCAAAAGCCAGGATTGTAGGCGTCATAGCTCACGCGTTCCGGAGAGTTCAAATAGTTGTATCCCTGCGCCTTGGCAAGGCGATGGAAGCTTAATATTGAAGTAGCGTCCTCGCTTGGTTTTTCGGCTTTCCTGTGCAGCAGGGGTAGACATTGTCTCTTAATATCTTGAAGATAACACAGTGTCAGGCGAATCATCGAATCATAAATACTCAAGAAGTTTTTCGCTCACTTCAAAATATCTGCGCACCCTCTCCCCTTTAATCTTATGACTTTTTCTCTTTGAAAATACTGGCCAGCGGGTATTCTTGTATACAAAATTTTATAGCAAAGAGACGATTGGAGAGAAGTATTTCGAACCTTAATTACTGAGTCAAATAAACGATAATATTACGATGGGTTTACAAGGTAAAATACACAAAAATATCGTAGCCTAAGACAAAACGATAGGCGCAATTTTCGGAAGTTGGTAAGGTCGAATTTTGCATATTTGCATGTAAATAAAATTAAATATTTATCGAAGGGAGCAGGCTGCCTTGCCAAATCCTGAAAAAAGATGATGAGCAGTGTAAATCGTGCATCATTAATTTCTGACGTAATGCAAGTTTTTAATGTGTGATTTCGACTTTTGAGCAGCCTGTATCATTTTATCTAATCTGCCTTGAAACTCTAATTTTTGGGCATATCTGGTTAATTGTAAGTGAGTGCTATTGATTCTACAATACTCAACCCACCTGCCTACCTCCCAGGCTCCCACTACCTGCTGATGTAATATTTATACCTATATAAATCAACTACAAATTCAGTCATCAGCAGAATACCATACGAAAATAGCTCTTCTAAGTTGCCAGTTCTCATATGGACTACATTTTGCAATTTGGAACTATACATTCTGGCCCGGTTTGAAAACAACGTATGTGCCATTAGTTTGCCTATGCACATATGTGTTTTTCCAGAAGAGCCAGAATTTATAGTTCTAAATTGCAAAATGTCGTCCATATATGCATTTTATAATTGGTTCATAATGAACGTAAGTTGTTCAATTGATTACTGTGGAACATTTTGCTTACTTCCTTAAAAAACTAGGTACCGATTACATACTCGTATGATTTTACTCACGTTCATCATACATCTTATGTGTGCTCACTCTGCCAATGTTCAATGCTACGAACAGATGATTCTCTTCCTAAATGTCCGGTAATTCAAGTATTCTTATGCTCAAGACACGAATAAAATTCATTACTTTTTCATGGATATACAATCTTAAATATAGCATATTCACTTTAAAAATTCCTGGGTGTGAAAAAGAAGAAAAAAATGAGATAAAAGAGTCATTAAAGTAGAAGACATTTCAAATATCTTGAAATTGTAAACGCATTGCTTCGCCCGCCGCGCCGGCCGTTCACTTCCAACTGAACGTCCCACTTTGTTTTTACTCCTTCAAATAGAGAGCTATGCATTCTATTTTTTGAACTAGCGTTAATTGCATATCCACAATTCTGAAGGCGCTTTATGTCCCATTTAAAATTGATGGCAGGACGAGTATGAACAAGTAACGTGGAATCTTCGGTATTTCCGATTACCAATCAAAGTGCCATGTAAAGTGAGATCAAACACGTTAAGTTTATTCATTCATTCAACTTTTCTGCTCAGAAACACATTCCAACAGGCTCGTGTCATTGACTCCAGCAGGCAGGACTTGCGGGAAAACAAAGTTTTGAACGGACGGCTCTTTCATTCATCCAATTGGACTGTATTTTGCAATTTGGAACTATAAAGTCTGGCTCTTCTGGAAAAATCCTTATGTGCATAGGATACTAATGGCACATACATTGTTTTTAAACCGGGCTAGAATCTACAGGTCCAAATTGCAAAATGTGGTCCAATTCATACCTAAATATGGACTTCATCTTGCAATTAGGAACTAAAAATTCCGGCCCAGTTTCAAAAAAAAAAAGTATGTGGCATAAGTTTCTATATTCACATGAGTGCTTTCTCAGATGAACCAGAATTTATAGCTCCAAGTTGCAAAATGCAGTCCATATAACAATAAAAAATCAGGGAGGTTGCAAAAATGAGCAAGTGTGAATTGCATTCATTACTATCATCAGTACACCTCTGTTTGAAATTTTGGGTGAAAATGTCATATAAATCATGCGTATATTTTTGTTTTCCTCCATTCTTTTCTCTCTTATATTAAGATCGTGGATGTCTTTTTACAACAGATGGAGGATAAATATATGAAGGGCGTCTTAAAACTTTCGAGAGGGAAAGGCAAAGCCTTCTATTAATTTTTCTCCTTCTCATTTACGTGACAAAAACAAAGATGCATTGAAATGAATTTAAAACAATTCCAATGAAGATTTTTTCCAACAGGTCTAATATTTTTATCTATAGCTCAGCAGCTAATTAAAGTTGTTGCGTCAGAATCCCAAGTTCAAACTTGAAATTTGTCGATTTGATCTAAATGCCATTTTATTTATCCTTTTCTCAGTGTCTTCCCATTAGGCAGCAAGCCATTACAAAGTACATCTGAAGATTGTCGTTTTGAGTACATTAATGCAATAGATAACAACTAAAGTCCGATAAATAGCCTCATAAAATTGCTGAATTTGGAAATCCTGGCTTCCTAGATGTCCATGCATGCTCCCCCCCCCCCCAAAAAAAAATTCTGAAAAAACCGACAATTTGTTTTTTCTTGGACCTGCGGGATGATAATTGAAATTGATAGCCAAAGTGATAGACAAAGAAGTCCGACTGAATATTTAAATATCCAAATGGTGGAAACGGGTGGTTGCGATGGACAAAGTAGGTAAGTAACACTATGTAACGGCAACCCACGAGAGACCCTGCAGTTAGTCCACCATTTTCCCCCTTCGTCTATAATAAACACCTGTTTCAATCATTAGGATAGCTCCCTGTTCCCTTTCTCTTCTTTGTCTATCTCCTTGTCTATCAATTTCAATAATCAGCCAGCTGTACTTTCTTATTTTTTTCTCGAGGTTAGTAGAATTGGTCAGCAGTTTGGGATTTAGAGCCACTGCGCCAAGCCGTCCCGAGTTTTTTTTTTTTTTTTTTTTTTTTTTTTTTTTTTTTTTTTAAATTTTTTTTTTATCGTAAGTCGAGCAAGCGTACCAGTGGCGTGGCGTACTTTGCGATACATCGATTGATCTGTTATATAAACCTATGGAAAATGATCGATGAACAAGGTGTTTACAACGGATTCCTTAATAATCGATTCTTTTCCACATACAGCTTCAGAAGTAAAGTTAATAAAAGTTTAGAATGATACGGTCAGTTTTGTATGAGGTGTCGCCTGCAGAATCTCTAAAATATTGAAAATAGATTGACTTTGAAAAATTGGTCAAAAAAACAAAGGTACCGAATAGGATTCCGTAAAATGGCCCATAAGGGTGCTCCTCGATTACGTAAAAACTTGTTCACAGGGGCTCTTTTGGGGCCCCTTTCAGCCAGTTCAGGACGAGGACAATGGCTTGGCGTGCTTTGCGATGTATCGATTGATCTGCTATTTAAATCTATACGGAAAAGGATCGATGAACAAGGTGTTTGCAACGAATCCCTGAAAAATCCATTCTTTTCCACGGCTTCAAATGGAAAAATATCGATAATCGATCATGGGTTCAGGATCCTCCTGGCGCTGGTCTTTCTCCTGGTTCTCCCATCGCATTCCCGTTGCTCACCGATGAGCACCGATGGGCGATGCGCAGCGACCAGCGTTGCACCGCCACACAGTGGATCAAGTCAATGAGAGAGCTCGGACACAATTTGAAAACTTTATAGGCTTATGACTCCGATTATGAAACATTTTGAGGTTCCGAAAGTGGTACCTTTAATTCCCTGGTGATATTTTGTTCTAGGGGCACCCCTAAAAATTTAAAATGTGGCGAAATATACATCAAAATTTGTAGTTTGAGTAACAAATTTCATGGCCAAGCTCTCTGATTGACCCGGTCCACTGTGCGCCAGGGTCGCTCCGCAGCCCGCGCTTCCATCGTTGCCATAACGCACCTGCAACATCCGCAATATCGTCACCTTCCGTTCAAAGTATCACAAATCGACGGTGAAACTACCGAACCACGTATCTCGTTTGCGGTGTTTAAAAATCTACGCTCGCATTTTATTTTTTTGAAGTAGACCAAATCAATATCATTCCTTAAAATTTTCACAGAATTTTCTCCGCACGATGAGGAAAAATCACAAACATTTTCAAGACTGGACGTTAAGTAGTTTTTCATTTAAAAAATAAAGTATGACAGGAAGTCTGCGACGTCGCAAAGCGAGATACGTGGTTTGGTAGTTTCACCGTCGAAATGCTATGCGACGTTCAAAAATTTCCGCCGCTATTGTATTTTTTTTTTCAGAAAAATTGTCGGTTGGACCCGTCTGAAAATATCACTGAATTTTCTTTGTGCTGTCGCTAAAATTCGGTGAAATTTTCGAACAAATCCAGCCGACAATTTCTCTGCAAAAAAAATAAAATGGCGGCGGAAATTTTTAAACGTCACATGCCGCTTGTGATACTTCGGCCGGAAGGTGGCGATATATGTCGCAGGCAAATGATCGAATCAGGTGCTTTATCAAATGCCCAGGCAATTGTCGAATAATCTTGTTTAGATTGAAATTCTGATTCTTTTGCGCTATATTTAGACATAATAATTAATTGATCACGTGAGACAGAAATCTCTGTATGGATTTGTACTTTGGTACAGTATTTTAAACGATTTTTAGCTCCTGAATTCCGTCTGGCGGTAAATACGTATAGACTTCGGATTTCATATTTTCTCGCCAAAAATTAATCTATGAGCTCTGATGGTTTATTTATTTTATTTTAAGATGGAATAAAGAAAGCATCATGTTATACAAGGTGAGTTGAAAAAATATTTAGTTGACAGGGAGCAGGTCGTCATTGAGCTAAATTTTAAATTTCATCCAGAATACCTAATCCTTCAGCTTTTTTTTCAAATTGCGTGCCTTCCACTAACAAATTCACTCTTTTATGATAAACTGAAAATGTTTCTGTCAGCAATGCCCAACTCATTCGTATGTTTCATTCAAGTTCTTCCGCAAATGTATTTTAGTTTAGTTTAGTATTTATTGTATAGTTTGAAAATATGCATTCGCTGTAAACCCCACAATTTAGCTTTCCGAAGTTAGTAGATTTTCTATACCTACTCATAATTTATTCTTTACATTCATAGGATTTTACAAGTTTCAATCCACAGTTTTTATAACGATTCTCATGTAGAAAAGGGAGAAAAAATCCGACACGTGAACATAAATGGACCGAGTTTATCAGAACGGAGCCAGGCCGCATTTTCGAAAAAATTTAATCAAGAATGATTCCGAGTTCCACTAGATGTAAGTATATTTTCTTGTTCCAAAAACTCAAAACAGAAAAAAAGAAAAAGTAGTCTGGGAAAAAAGGGGTTATAAAGTTTATTTTCTACATCGAGTCGTATGGAGGAAGAAAACTTCACACCTTTTTTCCTCAGTTTTAACTCTATGCGGGTTGGTTTCTTCCTGATAAACTCGGTCCAGATCCTCGTGTCCCATTAAGAAATCATATCACACCTAAAAATCAAAATTGCACAAATTTTTTGAGAGCCGTTGACTGCACCGGCACCAAAGTCTACATTCCCCAATGGCAAAATTGTCAGACAAAACTTGGCACTCTCGTCCGCAGTAGAGTCCCTTTATACTGAGAGTCAAGACAATTTGAATCCATTTCTGATTGGTTCCCGTATTTTAGGCCTCCACAGTGTCACAAACGGGAATAAAGATTACATTTTCACCAATTGCAAAGATTATAATCTGAAATGGACCAGGGAATTACGGGTTCGGCAAGGAACAAACGGAATGAGAGGAGGAACGGAGAAAGGCATTTGAGAATGGGCCGATCAAAGATTACGAAAAACGTTCAATTTCTGTAATCGTTATTCCCGTTTGTGACATCCATGAGCCGAATTGTCTTGACTCTCAGTATAAAGGGACTCTAGTCCGCAGCTTTGAAAGCGCCGGTTTAGAGCGCGGCCTGGCGGCCGAGCTCCGCACTTGCAGGAACATGGAGGGAGTTGCCATCGAGCCCCCCGCCCCCACCCTCTCGGGTCACCTCCGACGTTGCCCAATCGTGCCTAAATTTCAATGATTCTGGAGGAAAATAGTAGCAGTTTCCAAGCCACCCGACAACATCGCTCATCTCTGGTTGATGCATTAGGATTCTCAGCAATCATTCGAACATTTTTAGGAGCGTGGGAAAGAACACCATCCTCCTGCTGGCTGGTGGCGAGGCGCGCATGCTCGATTATCGATACTTCCCCATTTAAATCTATGGTAAAGAATCGATTATTAATGTGCACCCTGTTTATCGATCCTTTTACATAGGTTTAAATGGCACGTCAATCGATATACCGCGAAGCACTGCTGCTGGCTATCTGTCTTCGCCTTCCTTTCGCTCCTGTTCCCGTCTCTCTCCCACCTCTAGTGGTCCAGGGTTGCGGACCAGTCAGCATCTCTGCCCATTTCGCGCGGAAAATTTTCGATGCCGGGCCTCGGAGTGGCAACTTGTCGGTTCTCTGAGTCTCGGTCCTTTTGCAGCCTCTCCCTGTAGCTTCTCTGACCCAAGGGCGTATCTCATTTTTCGTGTGAGACCTGTCCTCTGTATGGCGCTGTGCTTCCTGGGGTTCGTGTAGAAATAGAGATGTGCCCTTAAGCCGGAGGAGTGACGTCTCTTCTTTTTGTTTCAAGCTCGGTTTTCTGCGGGACAGATCGAACGATCTTTCTCTTTTCAGTCGTGGTCTCTAGTGGTATGAAACAAAGACGCAGAGAGAGAAAAAAGAAATCATGTTATGACCTGTCTGTGTTTAACTTCCATAATATCCGAAATTCTTACGCAGAAAAAAAATAAATTGATAAAGTGCTACATTCGACAGTCACGGATGTTCACATGTGTGTTTCATATTAAGGGGTACTTTTTTATCGTGTAATGAATTCAGAAAACCAGTAATTTTCATGAAATGGTGAAAATTGTTCCCGGTCGAACTAATTCTCTTTTTTTCATAAAAATGTTAAGTTTTGCATTGGATTTGACGCAGACTAGGAAACATGATGTTTCTTTGGTAAAATTATCCATCCGGAGGGTGAAATTTTATCGATATTGAAAGATAATAATTCCGATTGCAGAGGTTCGAACTTTACAATTGATTATTTTTATGTAATTTTTCCGTACACCTGGATCTATAAATATTTCAAAATACGTTGTCCAATTTCATTGATAGATTCTCGAAAAAGATCTCCAGGTCGAAATCGATAAAATTTTTAACAAAGTTTCAGCTGCCTCTTGGATAATTATTATTTACCACGGAAACTATCGACATGTTTGCTAAAAAACACGGAAACTCACTCTTTTATTTGAAGAAAATCCTACGCATTGGATTACGTCTCTTTTTCCTCTTCCCATCACTTAAACTAGCCATTGATTAATTTCTTTCGCCAAAAACAATAGGATATTAATCATCGTCATACTCAAAAAAATTGTCAAATAAAATTTTATTAAAAGGAACTCCTTGAAACGGCTATCCTAAAACGGTTCTGTATTTTCCATTATGAAATGAGACATTTTATGCATGAAAGTTAAATTTTGCCTCTATTTTAGGAGAAGGAAATACCCCTGAGGTGAAATTCGTTTCAAACAAAATGTACTTTGGCCAAAGTACCAGTTTGCTGCCATTTTTGGTTCAATTTGGAAACAACGCATGTACCATCAGTTTCTCTATACATTCATTTTTTACAAATGAGCCAGACTATTTAGTTCCTGGGTGCGAAACGCAGTCCAAGTATATGAGTACAAATCTATGAAAAATGGAGATGTTGCATGTGTGAGGAATGTGCGATTTGACTATTGATTCTTATGTAAAAGTTCGCAAGAAACACGATGGTGCCACTGGTTTCCTCTGAAATCAACTCCCAAGCTCAAAAAAAGCTCTCAAGTTGAAACCAAAATTGAGGGGATATCCCACGCTACCCTGAGAGTCCACCTCTACATCAAGACAAACTCTCTATGCAAAGATAGGGAGCAAATACATTGACAGGGCCGCCACTTTACTTGGAGACTCTAAAACTGAAAACACGGCATCACTGCTAATGTATTTTGCTCCCTATCTTTGCATGGAGAGTTCGTCTTAATGTAGAGGTGGACTCTCAGGATATCGTGGGATATCCCCTCCATTTTGGCCCCAACTCGAGCGCTTTTTTTGAGCTACGGAGTTGATTTCAGAGGAAACCAGTGGCACCATCGCGTGTCTCGCGAACTTTTACATAAGAATCAACAGTCAAATCGCGAATTCCACACATGCAACATCTCCTTCGACAGCGAAATTTTCAAAATTTTCGTAGATAGAGTGGAATTTATTCACGGAAATTTAGCAACGTCCACCGGCTCATACGGCGTTTTCCCTCAGTCCGACAGCGTTGACGTCACTGCTGCTCTTGATTCCGATCGGTGAACGAAATCCTTCATTAAAACTTTATCGAACATAAATGTGCGGCGAGGAATCCGACAGAAAAAACCAAAGCCCATTCTTCTGGCTGCATTCCCTCCTTTCGGGAAGACCATTCATTGAGGATCCCAGCTCCGGCGACCGGCGACCGGCCATAGTCTCCTCACTCCTCCCAGAGGCTGTGTCTCGTCCAAGATCTACGCGTTTCTCCTCCCCTTCCGACGTGTCTTTAGGAGACCTCGCAAGAGCCCCGCCAGGGTCCTTTGATGTCGGCACCTTTCGGGAACTTTACGAGAAATCGTTTAAAATTCAAATCCCACACCCAGCCGCGGTCGAATTAGAATGTGGCATGGTTTCCGGCGACCCCCTCCCCTCCTCCGCCTCCCCCGCGCCGGGGGTTGTGGGCGAGGGGGGCGCCCATTCAGAGATTCAGTCGCACCTTCACGAAGGGACAAAATGGGGCCTTTATCACGGGAGGGCGCCTCGCGCTGACGCCATAATGGTTTTTTAAACGGGCGCTGCGGTCCCGAAATGTTTATGCGGGGGCTTTATCGGGGAGATCTGGACTCCTGGTCGACAACCCAATATACAAGAGCCCCGAGACAGATTATGAGCCGATAAAAAATATTTTACAGCCCGACGCAACCGTGTCCCCGGAGCATGTCTGCCCGGAATTTTCGACTCCGGGTTGAATTTAAATTACCATTGGTCGAGAGCGCGGCGACACGTTCGGGGGGATAACAAGGAAATTCGGGCTGGATTACAAATGGGGATAAATAAAAATGAGAGGCGATGAAATTTGAATAAACTTGTTCGGGAGCGGTGAGCGATTCCCGGTATCGTGTTGGTATCTCCACCAGTGGCGTGGAGTTAATTGCGATATATGGATTGCCATGCCATTTAAACCTATGGTAAAGAATCGATTATTAAGGTGTTCGCTGCGAACACCCTGTTTATCGATCCTTTACCATAGGTTTAAATGACGTAACAATCGATTTATCGCAATTCACGCCACGCCACTGATCTCCACCGTCCTTTGCTTCCTCCCAGACCGGGAGGGGAGGAGGCGGAGTATTTATTTGTCTTCGGAAATTGATTTCCTTGGTGTTCAATGTCGTCTTTAAATCAAAGTCAAGGGCCGCAAAGAGCGGGACCGAAAACCGTGTCGGCAATTGATATGATTTCGGATTTGCACCAGTGGCGAGGCGCGAAGGACCGACTATCGATATTCCCCCATTTGAATCTATGGCGAAGAATTGATCATTAATCGATCATCGAATACCCTGATTATCGACCTTTTTTACAGGTTCAAATGGCACATTAATCGATGTATCGCAAAGCACGCCGCGCCACTGATTTGCACGTGGGATCCGCGAAGCGTGACTCTGAGTTTTCTTTTCTTTCCTTTTTGTTATACCAGCTTATGTTTCCATGAATTTGCACCACTGGCGAGGCGCGAATTATCGGTTATCGATGTTCCCCCATTTGAAGCTGTGGCAAAGGATCGATCATTAATCGATCATCAAATACCCTGTTTATCGACCTTTTTTACAGGTTCAAGTGGCAAATTAATCGACGTATCGCAAAGCACGCCGCGCCACTGATTTGCACGTGGGATCCGCGAAGTGTGACTCTTTTCTTTTCTTTCCTTTTCGTTATACCAGCTTATGTTTAACCAACCAAAGGCCCTGCTTTTTAGTTCGCAGGCGATTGAGGCTCTGCGCTCCTGGTCTCTTGGTTTCTAAATCGGATGTATTTCTATCGAACGGAACTATGTGGATTAAGACATGAGCCCTGAGACCCATAAGAAAATGTGCATAACAGGGCTCACGTCAAAATGCACATAGTTCCATTTGATAGAAATACGTCTAATTGCCAAACGTTGAGACCGAGTCTGCCGTGCGATAGCAAAAAGAGCGGTAAATCTCAAATTTTCGAAATGAAGTCTCCTTCAAACTTCCTCTCATCTCCTTTAGATGAAATCACTGAATTAGCTCAAATGAGCTAAATTCGTCTGTATGGAAAATGAGGCATATGAGTAAACCGTAAGTGCGTGAGAAGTGACGTAGTTTCAAGCAAAATAACCGTAAGGAGCATTCTTCCTCCAGAGAGCCAATGGAAACAGAGCTCTCATGTATTATGCCGCCCCCTTCTGCCAAGTTCTAATCTGAAAATGTGTTTGGTGCATGTTCAAAATGCAACCACAAAGGCACGCAGAAGATAGCATTTACGACTTGCCTAACACTCGTCTGGCATGAAAACGAGTAGTATCCTATTTTTAATTGAAGGAAAATTGGTCGATTTTTAATCATCTGAACGATTGCTGATTGCTTCTTAGCCCGTTTTCTCTAAACATTATTCTTGCACTTTTCGCTAGCACGGCAGCGCAGCGGCGTACGCGCAATGCGTGAAGTATCCACGCAGTCCTGCAGGCACTTACAGTGCGCACCGTGGAGTATGCGTAATGCGTGAAGTATTCACGTAGTCTTGCAGGCACTCACAGTGCGCACCGTGGAGTGCGCGCAATGCGTGAAGTATTCACGTAGTCTTGCAGGCGTTAACATTGCCGTGATTGTGATTGATAATATAAAATTAGTCGATTTTAAATCATCCGAATGATTGCTGAGAGTCTTTCGAACACGGCAAGAGTGGAATCTATTTCAGCGGACTCACGTCTCAGTTCTATCAAATTTATCAGTGGCGATATTGGAACCCCATGCCGACTCTGCCTTGCTAAAGAAGAACGCCGTATGGGCCTTTAGATGTCGCCCAATTTCCTTTGGAATTTCCGGGGAAATTTTTAAATATTTTACTTACAATTTTTCCGGAAATTTTGCCTGTGGGTTGATCTAAAATGTCTGAAAATTTCGGAGAGAGATATTCTTAAGTTTCCTCGGAAATTAGATTTTTTCGGGAGAAATTTGGCAACCCCTAATGTTTATACGGTGTTTTCCTTAGCATGGCAGCACTTACTTAATTTCCTCAAAATTCAGCACACGGAAATTTCACACAATACGTCCATCTTAATATTGAGGCTGAATTATGTTCGGAGACTTTAACGAAGGAGCAGAAAAGTAAGCAAATACTTCGTGGGCATATATCTCTCCTGAAAAGTTCACAAACATTTTACACAATGCGCTCTTCTTTGCATTGTGGTTTACTTGTTCTTGGAAACTTTAACGAAAGTGTCGGAAAGTTTAATCTTACAAATACAGACAAAATATATAAGTACAAATAATACTTCATGAGCATGTTCCTTCCAAGGGAAGAGGTTAGCGTTGGCGCAGTTGAGGTTGGGAAAATAAGGATTACCAATTCAGGTTGGGGCTTTGTTTATCATAGAAATTCGTCACAAAATAAGAGGGAAACGGTAAGAGCAGGTTAGAGTAACATTGACATAGATGAAATAAAAAGGCCGACTTTAATTTTCAAAAGAGATCGACCTCGGATGGACCTCGACTCAACTCCACCAAAAATCGTCTCGGAAATTTTTCCCTCCTCTGACTTCCGCTTGTCTCTTCGGCGGTCTCATATTAAAAACATCCCACCTATAATAGTTACCGGATCTATATCAGCAATTCTTTCGTTCACGATAACTATCGTTAGATTTACGTTAGCTGTCTCAAATTTTGTAATTTTGTCCATTTTGATCTGACGAAGAACTGTATAGATTTTCGGTTAAATTGCACTTACCGTTTACTTATAAACGGTAATTAACGTAAGTGCCCTACTTACGCTGTTTTCCATTAATCTGTTTTTATGAAAGTTCCATTCCTTGGTTTCCTTGGTAACCTTTGTTTGCTATCAGCTGATGTTTTATTTCAATTTCTTTTTTTCTTTTTTTCATTTTTTTTCTTTTTTTCATTTTTTTCTTTTTTTTAATAAATCATTGCTAGGTTAGTTATAATTTTTTTGCCAGCATTTATTCTACCCCCCCCCCCCAGCACATTTTTCTAACTAAATCACCTTCGCCCCTCAACTCATTTTTCTATCGATTTAATCATTTTTTTATGGCATGTTTTGCTCCCACCGCCATTTTTTCGGGGTTACAGATATTTTAGCGGCCTCTAGACCCGTGACTCCAGTCACG
Source organism: Bemisia tabaci (assembly GCF_001854935.1). Classification (NCBI taxonomy): domain Eukaryota; kingdom Metazoa; phylum Arthropoda; class Insecta; order Hemiptera; family Aleyrodidae; genus Bemisia; species Bemisia tabaci. Next base: position 315,643 of record NW_017566795.1, read on the forward strand.
GGCATTTTGCTAGTTTAACAATAAATGCAGGAAAAATGTAAATTATGATAATAGAAATTGAAAATAAAAAAATGCATCAGAAAAACATAAGTTAAAGTTCTGTATCAGCAAAGAACGTTTGCAAAGTGAACGAAGTTTTGATTTGCACACGATTTGCGTGTAGGAGAATTGAATGGATCGTATTCGATGATGGTTCGATACATCGTTTCGCTTAAAACAATGGAATATAACTTCAAACAAAAATTTTAGGGTTCAAGTTAGAAAAGCTGAAAAGGAGAAAATTCCTATCAATATTGGCATGTGAAATTCATAAGAATCAAAATTTAATCACACAAAAGCCATTCCCACAGATCTCTCTATTGATTTTTGAGGGTATGTTTACATGTTGAACCAGTCGATATCGATAGAATCACACCTGTTTGATGTATCGAATACAATCCATTGAAGAGAACTAGGTGTTAAAGATGGAGAGAGATGAAGAATAAGAGCGTTCCATTCTGTCGTCAGACTGTTGAAAAATTCCTTGCGGGACATGGGCCTTTGATGGATTGAGAGGCCATTGTCGGAATAAGTTTACAATCAAACTCCGTCCCTCTTTTATGACTCTTACAAATTTCCAACAGCTCATTGCAACTAAATCAATTCGTTTTTAATCGTAAATGTTAGCGTTTGCCCTGAAGGTAATGTGTCGGAGTCGTGAGACGAATAAACTAGGAGGACCCGGGCGGATCTTTAAAAAAAAAAACTCTTTCTTTTTATCGATTTCCTGAGACAAATGTAAATCTTTCGACTCCTACCAGGGTTTAAGTTTCATCTATACTTCTACTAAGGGATTTCTTCTCGTTGTGACACACGGTCAAACCCGACACCCTTACTAGAAATATAATACTCGGCTCAAAATTTTAAAATTTGAAGACAGGCGCACACGTGAAAATCGATAGGTGTCTATAACCTAGAAATCTCATATTTAAATCCAGTAGACCTAGATGATCATTCCTTAGGCGATCGAGATGGACTTCTGACGTAGATCGGCCGGAGTTTCGAGGAATTATCACGTTTCGATGGTGAAACTACCAAACCACGTATCTCGTTTGCGGTGTCTAAAAATCTCCGCTCTCATTTTATTTTTCTGGCGGAGAACAATTCAATATTATTCCTTGAGGTTTTTACAGAATTTTCTTCGCACTGAGAAGAAAAATCACGGAAGTTTTCAAGAATTGACGTTGAGTACTTTCCCATTTAAAAATTAAAGTATGGCAGGAAGTCTGCGACGTCGCAAACCGAGATACGTGGTTTGGTAGTTTCACCGTCGGTTTGGAAAACGTCACGTCTCGTTGTAAAATTTAGTGCGGTCCTTGCGGTTTTTTCAATTTGGCGGTACTCTTTTCAGAATCATTTCTAAAATGAGACTTACGTGAAGCGTTAAATTTTCCGTCCTTGATTTTGCGGAAAAAATAAAGAGACAATTTTAGGAAAATAGCCGCAAAAACTTACCAGCTCCTGGACTGTATTCTAAATTACACGGTTACCAGCGGGCTGATAATTGAAAATGACAGACAAAGCTATAAACATAGGGAAAATAAATTGTTAATTTTGCAAATTTAAATATTCTATTGGTGGAAGTGGGTGGTTACAATGGACAAAAGGGGTAATAGATTAACGGCTACCCTAGAGGGGTACACTGCTATTGCTAAGGAAGAACGCCGTATGAACATTCGAGAGATGATAAATTTCCCCGAATAAAACATGTATTTTTTAGAAAATTTATCCATAATTTTCCTTAAAATTTTAAGATATTTTAAGATAAATATTGTGCAAAATTGTCTGAAAATCTTGAAGAATAATCACAATTTTCCCAGTAAATTATTTTTCTATTGAAAGAAATACGGCGGCGTTAGGAGGCTTGTGCAGCGTTCTTCCTTGGCTCGGCAGTATAGTTTAGTTCGTCCATCGTTTTCCCTTTTAGCCTAGATCAATAGAATCGCTCCATTTTCCCTCTTAGCCTCGACCAATAGAATTGCTCCATTTTCCCTGTGTCTCCTTTGTCTATATCTTTGTCTATCTACTTCAAGAATTAGCCTGCAGGATAGGACGCCTCATTGCGTTTAACTTTTCAATTTCTCATGCAAACCAATCCGTATAACTGAGGGCAGGTCTTGCGCCGCGCCGGTCTCCCGGAAAATTTTTCAGGCCACGCCCAAATTTCTGATCACTCTGCATTTATCTCTACGGCATTTCTCTCACTCCCTCCCCACTTCTCCTCCGCTGATCTTGAGCTCGCCGGTAATTTATTGAAATCGAGCGCAAAACGTGTGAACAGAGTGTAAGAGACGATCCAACAAATTGCAGGAAAAATCCTGCTCGAAGGTGATTGAAATGGAAAGTCAACGATCTCGAATTTAGCTTGCATCATTGTAAGGTTGAAGTAATCGGCAAAGTAGCGTCGTTTCTCAGACGAAAGAACATATCTACACTTCAATGTCGCAAAATTTCCAACTACAAATTGTATTTTCCCTGAATACTGTGGGGCGTCTCCGACGTAGGCACGGGGAGGAGCGTGGGGGGCAAAGAGGAGGAGAAAGGTAAGAAACGAAGAAGGGAGGAACAGAGAAAGAAAAAGGTAAAACTCTAATATTTGGCAATTCGGTTTTTTTTTTCTTTTTTTTTTTGGTTAAGAAAATGTACAACAAGCCCCTTACGAAGCTATTAATTACAATAATTTTAACTTGCAAGTATAGCTAAAAAATTAACTTAGGTTAAATTTGTGTATTTTTAAAAATAAACATTCATACCAAGTCTGACTATTCTTTTTACCCTTCGCTATATACATTCATACAGGTACATTCATACAATATTACGTTGTTATGGTATGTAAAATAAAATAACAAAAAGAGGTGAGAATATATAAAAAAAGATACAAAAATTACTATACAAAAAGAAAAGACGTTAATTGTAGATTAAATCCGTTACCTATTAATCTACAAGTTTTAACGGTCTACAAGTTTTAACGGTTAGCAATTCGTGACGAAATTGATTCATACTACATATTTGATGCTTTAAAATTTCAAAAATTTTCTGGGAGAAGCCGCCCGAACCCTCTTTATGCCTTTTCCGTTCAAAGAGCCTAAATTCATCCACTTAAAATTACCCTAAAATCTTTTCGGCTTCCACTATAAAAACAGCAACATTGTGAACAAAAATCGCAAAATCATTCACCTGCGGGCGATTATTGCAATCAATCGTCAAAGCGACAGACTAAGAGGGCAAAGGGGAAATAGAGTGATCCTATTGGTTGACACAAGAGATTGTTATAGACTAAAGGGAAAATAAAGGACCAACTCTAAGCTCCCTCGTGGTAGCCGTTATACTTATTGTTAGTCTGTTACTTGCCTCCCTTGTTCATTACAACCATCCGCTTCAACCAACGGGATCGCTCCTCCATCTTTTTGCTTTCTTTATCTACCGCTTTGTCTATCAAGTTCAATAATCAGCCCACAGCAAAATTTTAAACATAATCGAACGAGCATTTGTCTGTAAAAACACAATTAAACTTCAGACAATTCCGATGTGCTCATTGTAATTTGTGAACCACATTCCACAAGAAGCGACCCTTTTTTCGCTCTAGCAAACTTTTGCGATTTATCAATTGCATTAAATTTTGCACTAAGGAACTAATATCCCCGGCTCCTCCATAAAAGCACCTTTCTGCATAGGGAAACTAATGACATGTATGTTGTTTCTAAAATGAGCCAGATATAGTGGCTCCTCATTGCAAAGTGTAATCCGATTCCTACTCTCGAGGGGTGCACTGAAAAAAAAAAATTCTCGGCGTTTTTACCAAGGTCCGTTGGTACTTTTACCATCTCACTTTTTTTACCAATTATTGGTAATTTTACTAAGACAGGCTGGTAAGCTTACCTAAAATCCGGCATTTTTACTGGGTTTTTTCAGGTAAGAATACCACTTTTATTGGTAATCGATTCCCGGTAACTTTGTCATTTTATCTCGGTAATTCTACCACAGTCAATAAAAAATATTGGCGTTTTTACCAAGGTCCAGTAAAATTACCGAGAAAGTTCAATAATTTTACCGAGATTTCTCGGTGAAATTACCGATTCCATAAATGGTTATTTTACCAAGAAAAAACTGGGATCAAATGGAACCCTGAATGCTTGGTAATTTTACCATTTTCTTAGTAAATACACCGAGATTTTTTTTTTCAGTGGATTCCTAACTCGAGGGATGTCTTTATCAGATGTGAACGGCTCGGATAAATTTGGACATCCTAAAAAGGGAGCAAGTCTGGCAGCACCGGGGATGATGCAACTTTTTGATGCGGACTGGGAAATGTTTTTAAGAGAGCCAGCAAGTTGAGTTTGATTAATTTAACAGCAGGGAATGCTGGCTAGGCTCTGCCAACGAGACAAATTGATTATTAGCAGTTTTCCTTTCTTTTTATTTTCCCTTCCATTTTTTACCTAAACGATGAGCAAGGAATCCAGAATGAGGCATGGCGTGACAACAGGTTGCTTACTTTGTAGCTGCTTTGAATTTTTCTGCACAGATCCGCAGTGTGAGATAAGCCTCGCGGACATGGCATTAACCGCTAAAATCGCTCATTCAAAAACCATCGAGGCAGATTAAATCCGGACAAATTCTGCGGATGAGATCCTGTATTGCCGCTTCGAGTAAAATATAGACTTATCCATGTCGAACACAGCATGTTAAAAATAAGTTTAGAATCAAACTAATTTTTTCAATGCAGTGCAAAAATCCAGGAGCAGGTTAAGTTAAAATGTTCCTGCTGTTTCGATACTAATCGTTCGATACTCAATATCCCTAATTAAATCCAGTCAAAATTGTTAAATTAATTCTCATTGAAAACATAATGGATATGTTCAAAATGAACGATATAAAGGTTTCAGTTGGCAACCACGCTACAATCTTGGCTCAACTAAGCCGAGAAATAAGAGCTGCTTAATTTTACGTGAAGGTAAGGCGATGAATTATGATAATTTTATTAATAATAACTTGAAATTTAAAAGCTTACTTTGAAACTTTCAGAATTAACACCGGCCGAAGTTTCCTTATATCGGTACTGAGACAGAAATTTCGAAGTAAACTAGTCTGAGTGGCGAATTTTTCCTCTCATCACAAAAAAAAAAAAAAAAAATTGTCTGAGTGAAAATTTTCGGTTTTTCCCCGTTTTTTAATATTGGCGAATTCTCGTTCTCAACTATTGAAATACTTCCAAAAAGTTGGATTATGTTTCTGCACCAGATGATGCAATATTAACCCATATGTGTGTGGATATACATATAGGTGTGTTATTCGTTAAAAATTCCACTGTAGTTCTTTTTTTTTACTCGATTACTTGTAAAGTGGTCAAATCTTAATTTGAAATCGACACCTACATTGAAATTTGATATCGTAACACATTACGGAACTATGTTGCTACATTTACACAGCCACAATTCAGCTAAGACCCATCTCTTGCAGAATACTTATGCAATTTACCCATTTGATAGTATACCCTGTCATCGCCATTACTACCAAGTTTAGAGGCAACCATTGTGTGAATTTTTTGCGTGCAATTCACATTCCAACCGTGAATATTTGAGGTTGGCTAGTAATCATTTTACAACGGTAAAAATCTGTCAATAAAAGATAATTTTTCACGAAATCTAGCAAATCTGCTTTTTAAAGACTATAACAATTGACCATTTCGAATATGGTGTGGATCAACACACATTTAGAATAATAATATCGCAGCGGGTGAAGATAGCAAGACTCTGTGTTGCGTGCAGAGGAACACCCCACAGTGAGTTGATACTCTTGTGTTTGGTGCACAAAATACTGACTGAGTCACTAACAAGATCTTGGTATATTTTTTAAATTTTTTTAAATATGTAATCAGTTCTGAGCTAATTCTATAATGATTATAGTACTAACCAAAACTTGAGCTGATTTTCTTTATTAAGAAAAACATTCTATAAGTGTAACAAAAAAACTGCAGGAGCCCTGTGAACAGGTCGTCAGCACCATCTATTTTTTCTGTGTACTGCCGTGTTAAGGAAAATAACGCCGTATGATCTGCAGGCGTTGCCAAATTTCCTCTCGCAAATTACTAATTTCTAGGAAAACTTTTGAAACTTTTTCTGCCAATTTCGCAGATAATTTAGTTCACAATTTTACCTAAAGTTTCTGAAAATTTGAAGGAAGAATATTCATAACTTCCGTAAAAAATAAACATTTTATCGAGGGAAATTTGATAACTCTCGAATGTTTATACGGCGTTCTTCCTCAGCACGGCAGTGAAGGAGTCCTGCACTTTTTTTGTTACAGCTACAGAAGTTTTCATATTGAGGACAGATCACTCTGTACTCGCGACCAAAGTTCTGTTGTCACAACAGAAAAGTTCTGTAAAAATAACAAAGGGAGTGCAAGAGCCCTGTGAACAGGAGGTTCTGTCATCAGCACCAAATATTTTTTTGCGTGTAAGGTTAGAAAAAAAACTGGTTCATTCTCAGAATGGGAGGAACTCCGGATTTGGCTCACTGTGCGCCGGAAGGTTGTTTTTGGTGCACTAATAAAGACCAATTAACATCCATCGACCGATTCTCTAAAATAAATCAGTTTTAATCATCGAGGTTCGACCATAGTTGTTCTCTCCCTCCCTCCTCCCTCCCTCGCGAGCCCGACCCGACCGTTCCTGGGCAGCTTTTTTCTCCAAACCGTGTCAAACATTTTACACAGTCTAATTAATTTTGTCCTCTCTCCGAGTGACTGAGATTTATAAGAACAGCTCTCAATTAGTCACCGCTGAGCATTCATGCTCCCTCCTCCAGATCCTATTTTGAACTTACTGCTTTTTCTTTTCATCCTCTCTTGGCGCACTCTTTTGCGCAGTCGTCGAGTTTTGCGTAAAATTCGCTTATTTTATGCGAGCGATAAGAATACTGCCGCACTAAGGAAAAACGCCGTATGAGCCTTCAGGCGTTACCAAATTTTCTTTAATAAATCAAGCATTTGCGGGAAAATTTGGGAACGTTTTACCTCCGATTTTTCAGATACTTCTGTTCGCATTTTCACCTAAATTTCTTGAAAATCCCAATAAAAAATATCCATAGCTTTAGATCAGAATCTGCCGCACTAAGGAAAAACGCCGTATGAGCCTTCAGGCGTTGCCAAATTTTTTTTTAATAAATCAAGCATTTGCGGGAAAATTTGGGAACGTTTTACCTCCGATTTTTCAGATACTTCTGTTCGCATTTTCACCTAAATTTCTTGAAAATCCCAATAAAAAATATCCATAGCTTTCTTAAAAAATGAACATTTCATCGAAGGAAATTTGGCAACTCTGGAATGTTCATACGGCGTTTTTCCTTAGCACGGGAGAATATCTCGTTGCTCCTCTGACTTAAAGGCTTATCTCGATTTTCGCATGAGTCCCAGAAAGTATGGATCTATTTGTAAAACAGGGCTCACTAGGAAATGGATATACGCCATTACGTCAGAGAAACGCTGATATGGATCGTATTTGACAGGCGAGAACCTGCTCGATAACAGTGTTTTCAAAATCGTGCATCTTCAAATTTAGTTTGAATGAAATGCCTATGAAGAAACGGTTTTGTTTTCATACCAAAGAATGAAAAATTTTAAAGGTAAACTATCATATCGACTTCTTTAGTGTACACGCCTTACTTTATTATATAGAAACATATGATCAACGCATAACGCCCAATTTAAGGCGCGAAGTGCTTTGTGGGGTTGGACCGTGAAGCGCTTAGGGGATGTACCTAAAGTTTAAGTGAACAAAGAAATCGCGCAATTTTGAAAACTTTCAAATGATGTGGTGTAGCGTCATGGTGAAGCGTGAATGGCCGATTATTATCGATGTTTCCACACTACAGGCTTTTGTAAAGAATCGATTAGTGAGGTGTTTCTAACGAATAACCTATTTATCGATCCTTTTCCAAGTGTTTAAATGGCATATCAATCGATTTATCGCAAAGCATGCCACGCCACTGGAAGTATTCCGTGCCATGGTCAGAAGACTTTAACGCAAGTTTAGAAAAGTAAACCATCCTTTTTTCCCGCTTACCGCAGTCTTCCCGTGGGACTGAAGTTTCGACAAGAGCCGTTTTGGCTTGTATCAAATTGGAATATTATAAATAGGAGGTATTTTCATTTGTGAATAAAGTACTGGTTGAGCGACGAAAGTAAATAGCAAGACAAACCAGGAAAAAGGCCAAGAACATTCTGAACAAGAACCTGAGACGTTTTAGGTGATGGCCTAGCCACTATAAGTTGGGAAAAGATGATACATGGAAAAACTAGAAATTGGACCGCGTTAAACAGAAAGGAACCAAGCCACATCGGGATCGAACGGAGAAAAAGAGGTTTAAAGTTTTGCTCCTGCATAAGACTCCGTGTTAAAGATGAACTTCAAGTCCAATTTCTGCAAAATTTGCTCCAACAAAAACTCTGATTTTTTGGCGATAGGTAGTAGGGCAGTGGTTGAGTTCAAAACCACTCATAACTCAATTTTTTCCAAAATGTGGGTTGGTTCCTTTCTGCTTAACTCAGTCCAATTAAACTTATTTTAGAATACATTCTAGCGCTAGGCTACAGCTAATTCCGATAAGTAGTCCTCTATAATAAAACTCACCTAGAGACATACAAATATTACGTACAAAGATTGAACTATAATTTTATGAAGGTCAAAACCACACACTAAAGCACCATACATTGTCATATATATGGTCGTCACTATGGACGCAATTATACACATAGTGTTCGCTATTGTAATGGAATTAAATAACAGTAAAATATGAAATGAAATCGTGCATGCTCTCAGGAAAGCTGCAAATAATATAAATACAGAAGTTAACCTCTTTTTAACGTAATCATCGAAAACTTGCGTAATGATTTCAACACAATGCAATACTGTCTGGATCCCGTTTTTTTCGCAAACGAAGGAACTTGACGCAATACCGAGGGTGCAAAATTGACTTTAACACTGCAATTTTTTTTTTTTTTACTAAGGAATACGATTGCGCAATGTACGTATGTCAACAATTTTACTGATTGTTTCTTGTAATCAAAGAAAATCAGCCCAGAATGGCCCAATAGTCTTCTAATAGTAAACAAAATTTTAGGATAAGAAATTTTTCAATGTTGGAATGCAATTACGTTCTTTCGCATGAGAAACGACGACATAGTATGTACCGTGGCGTGGCGTGCTTTGCGATATATCGATTGATTTGCCATTTAAACCTATGGAAAAGGATCGATGAACAGGGCCTTCGCAACGGACACCTTAATAATCGATTCTTTACTACAGCTCAAATGGGGACTTATCGATAATCGATCATTCACGCCTCGCCACTGAGTATGCAAAAAAAGAAAAAGAATTAATCCATTCCTACCTAGTAACGTAAAAAGATCAGTGATTATGGAGAATTCAGTAGTTTCTGCGCAAATTTGCAACATTGATATATGCTTTGTTGCCAGGCTCTACGAAGATCCTTAACTTTGACCATCATAAAAATGTGAATTTTTTGTGGTGTTCGGCAACCCCGGGTGTGGTCCATCCAGACGACTGTCTTCTGCATTCTTTACCTCCTCAAACTAATTGAATATTCACACCAATTCATCAGCAACCGTTTAAAAGCGCATTCTCGTTGACCTGATGATCAAGAGTTGAATAAAATCTCTACCGGAGCGTTTAAGCTTGCCCGCTCATACCGATTCGCATAAAACCGTGCGAAAACTGCCTAGTCACCGTTTTCAACGCAAAAACCTGTAAACATCCAGTTTAACTACATGCTGAGTCTTCCATTTTATTTTGACTACGGTTATGGGCAGTGGCGTGGCGTGCTTTGCGATATATTGATTGATCTGCCATTTAAACCTATGGAAAAGGATCGATTAACAGGGTGTTTGCAACGGGCACCTTTAATGATCGATTCTTTACCACAGCTTCAAATGCGGAAATATGGATACTCGATCATTCACGGATCACCACTGCTATGGGCTAACTTGAGCAGCGTTTGGCGAAAGAGAAGTTAAGAAAGGGATCTGTTCATTGAGCGTGTTTTATAAGATTTTCAATTAATTTTTAGAGTGAAATATTTTGAGCACAACAATTTACTTCGACGAGCCAAGGAGTTTGCGCAAGTATACATTTTTGATAAAAAAGATGAAATGTAACAGAAGACTCACTATTATTTTACATTCATTGTGAGATGGGCTCCCTCCACATGATTCAACGGTCGACTCGTGCATTTTTTTCCAAAATATTTTTGATTTTCGAATGAGATCAGAGAAAACCTAAGAAGATGTCCTAGATTTGCCTAGTAAAAATGCAATTTTTGCGGGGGAAATTTCGCAACATCATCACGTGGTTACGTTTTTACATCACGCAAGAATTTAAGTACATTTGGCTCTGATCCTCCCCCCCCCCCGAGCGTTTTATATCTCGTTGCTTCTAGAAATGTAGAACGTAACTCCATTTTAAGGTTACAAAAAATGGACCCAAATGATCCCATCCCACCTATAATAGTTACCCGACCTATGTCGTCAATTCTTTCGTTCACGATAACTACCGTTATATTTACGTTAGGTGATTCAAATTTTGTAATCTAGTCCATTTTGGTCTGATGAAGAACTGTACATATTTTCGGTTAAATCGCATTTGCCGATTACTTATAGACGGTAATTAACGTAAGTGCTCTACATACGCTGTTTTCCACTAATCTGTTTTTATGAAAGATCCGTTCCTTGGTTTCCTTGGTAACCTTTGTTTGCTATCAGCTGATGTTTTATTTCAATTTCTTTTGTTCATTTTTTCATTTTTTTTTTGTTTTTTTTTTGTTAATAAATCATTGCTAGGTTAGTTTTATTTTTTTTTGCCAGCATTTATTCTACCTCCCCCCCAGCTCATTTTTCTAGCTCCATCACCCTCTCCCCTCAACTCATTTTTCTATCGATTTTATCATTTTTCTATGGCATATCTTGCTCCTACCACCATTTTTTCGGTGTTATAGATATTTTAGCGGCCTCCAGAACCGTGACTCCAGTCACGGTCATTTCGATAGTAATTTTATACAGAAATGTACCGGCGCAATTTTTTTTCAAAATTTCTCTGATTTCCGCATGTGATAGGAGAATTACTCAAGAAGATGCCCTAGATTCTCCTGGTAAAAATTCAATTGTGAGGGAGAAATTTGGCAACATTGTAATGTAGTTATGTTCTTTCTCAGGGAATCGGCGATTTTATGAATGACCTTCTCGCAGATTGCTCAGGAGGAAAATTTATTCACAAAAGGATTTAAGTGTACTGGATTGCACCTGAGCCCGTTTTTTGCGTGAAATATCGTTGAAAAAACAAGTTAGTGTTTCAATGCTTCAGGAGTCTAATGGCTCATTGTGATACGGATTAAAAGTGATCTCCAATAAAACCATTAGTACGTCGATTGGGAGGTGTACAAAATTAATGCTGAGCCTTCACCGTCTGACAGAAAATTCATCAAACAAATATTCGACCGAATGCTCCGTTCACCGAACAATTTTCATGAGTCCATTAATCAAAATTTGAACTGTAGACCTGCGAAGAAGGAGCGGAGCTTAAAACAATTGGACGGCCAAGCTTTTACTACCTTGCTCAGAGAAAACATCCTATGAACACGCGCATGTTGCCAAATTTTGTCCGATATAATGAGACATTTCCTGTACAACTTGCGAATTTTGTGCTTTGCCTTTTTCAGAGACTTTTGTTTACGATTTGGTCTCTAGTATCCCAAAATTTCATTGAGAACTGTGCCCGGACTAGCATCGAAATAAATATTCTATCGGTGGAAGTGCGGCAACATTTGAATGTTTTTACGAGTTTTTTCTTCGCCGCGGCAGCATACGGCATACTTTGCTCGGATTAACTTATGTAAAAAGGCTCGTTCATCGGGATAAAATATTTGGCCGCGTATAATCAATCATCCAAATGGTGTCTGAAAAAATTGTTGAATGGGTTTTGATCGATGTTCCGTGAATAATTAAAGCCCATCCGGTAGTCTGCTGGAACAGGAGTCTCTCCATGTCTTACGCTCTGTGGTGGCCATACTCGAAACTTGGCAAGACTGCTTTTCGTTCATTTAAATGTAGTAAAATAATTGATTCTGATGAGGCGGTCAGCGGCTGAATCACCAAAAGTAACGATATTTATTACAATTGATTAAACCCGGGAGATTAGACGATGAGAGAGTGTTTACGTAATAGTCAACTTTTCTCACCTTTCGTTAAAGTCTCTGAGGCTGCGGAGCCTCCTACGGTGTGTGTGCAACAATACCTTTAATTGTAATTTGAACCAAATTTGTTTTCATACCATTCACAACTTTCTGCGCTTGTCCGACGGAATTTTCGATTAGCAAACCCCCCCTCCCCCCTCCTTTGCAATCTCTAGAAATCTAGTGATTTTTTTATTTTCATAAATAATTAAATGCACGTAATTCTGTAATTTCAACTCACTGCTCATCGTTAGAAAGGATCTAGATTTTCCCCTATAAGAGCATTACGTAATATAGAAACATCACTTAGATTATTGATCTTCTTCGCCAAAGGAACACTTGAGTTTTGCGCAGCATATCTCTTTTCATTTCTGAAAATATTCTTTTAAGGAGCACCTGGAATGGAAATGTAATTCTTTCATGCTTGAGAGAGGGGCTTCGACGAGCCTGCTCCCCAATGGTACTTCTGTCTCAAATATTTGCAGCTATTTATGGCCACTCAATATTATGAGGCTCTCAAAAAGAGCACAAGAACCCGTTCGGTTCCTTACAGTGGCGACGAGGCGTGCTTCGCGATGTTGATCTGCCATTTAATCCAATGGAAAAGGATCGATGAATAAGGTGTTTGCAACGAACGCCTTAATAATCGATTCTGTACCATACGCATACGTCTCTGGCGTAGGAGCTTGTCCTTGTCTTTGAGATATTTTCGATGAAAAATAAGCCACATGTAATTTTCCATAACCTTAGAAAGCGGGCACCAGGCGAATTAGCCAATCAGAGGCGATTCGTAAAAGTAGGGGGTGCAATTCGGCCCGCAATGGAGATGTTGCATGTGTGAGGAATTTGCGATTTGACGATCGATTCTTGTGTAAAAGTTCGTGAGAAACACGATGGTGCCACTGGTTTTCTCTGAAATCAACTCCCAAACTCAAAAAAAGCTCTCAAGTTGAGGCCAAAATAGAGGGGATATCCCACGCTATCCTGAGAGTCCACCTCTACATCAAGACAAACTCTCCATGCAAAGATAGGGAGCAAATACATTGACAGGGCTGCCACTTTATTTGGGGACTCCAAAACTGAAAACACGGTATCACTGCTAATGTATTTGCTCCCTATCTTTGCATGGAGAGTTTGTCTTGATGTAGAGGTGAACTCTCAGGGTAGGGTGGGATTTCCCCCCATTTTGGCCTCACTTTGAGAGCTTTTTTTGAGCTTGGGAGATGATTTCAGAGAAAACCAGTGGGACCATCGTGTTTCTCGCGAACTTTTACATAAGAATCAACAGTCAAATCGCAAATTCCTCACACATGCAACATCTCTATTTAAGCTGCTCTTGTTTCCTCCTTGTCTCGACGGGAAAATAGTATCTCTGCACGAGGTATAGGGTGTATTCTGAAGGAGAGAGATCTTTACGTAGTAGCGATAGGTGCACTGAAAAAAATAATTACGTTCACAGAGCTCCCGCTCTTTCTTTGTTACAGCCACAGAAGTTTCCGCATTGAGAACAGATCCGTATGTTCTCTCTACCGAAGTTTTGTTCTCAAAACAGAAAAGTTTTGCACGTATAACAAAGAAAATGCAGGAGCCCTGTGAACAGAGGGTTCTGTCATCACCACCGACTATTTTTTCGCGCGTGGTATTTTTTGCCAATTTACGTGTTTCCCCACCTACGATTTCAATTTCCTCTGAAGGGATCCCCTTCAGAAGAAATTAAGCGAATTTTCGCGATCGAATATCATTCACCGTTGAATGATATTCGACGATTGTGCATTTTTTTTCAATGATATTGGACTTCTTCGTTGGTCTCACCAGAGACCGTTGAAATCCATCAATTTGAAATTTCGAATTCACCTCGGGACTTGAATTCGAGTTTTGAATTGATGCAATCGATGTCAGAAACACCAAAATTTTTGTTCTGTCATCTCTATCTGTTGTTGTGTTTTGTCAATTCAAGTCTGGTGTTTTCGCAATTTCTGTGTTTTAGTGTTTCGTGTTTTCTTATTTTCTTCTTAATTTCATTTAGGAAAAAAATCTGAGCTCTGATTGGCTCCTGACATCACCGATCATCGGCATCACTCAGCACTGATCAATTCGTTTGATGAATGACACTCGATCGCGAACTTTCGCTTATTGAAATCGTAGGTCGGGCCGGGCAGAGGGGATAGGGAAATTCCAGCCATTTGGCATCGTCGCCGTGGCGACGCACCGATGCGGTGCCGGAGCAGACGCGCTGAGTGCTCACGGACGGTTGCTGACAGTGGCGCGTCGTGCTAGACTGTGAACAGATCGATCCGCCATTTAAACCTACATAAAGAATCGATTATCAGGGTGTAACTCAATAATCGATTCTTCACCATAGCTTCTAATGGGAAATAATCGATAGCGAATGATTCACGCTTCGCCAATGTTACTGACTACCAACCGGTTCCCCGCCCCCCTCTCCTCCACCACTCCGGAGCCCCCAACGCCCCCGGTCTTCAGGACCGGAGCGGAGCACAGTGGATCGAGTCAATTGGAGAGGTCAGACATTGAATTTTTGACGAAAACTGAAAATATGCATGTTTACTTCGTCACAATTTAAATTTCAAGGAGTGCTTGTAGAAGAAAATTTTACGAGGAAACCGATGAGACCACTTTTAGAGCCTCAAAATTTTGTATAAACGGAGTTACAAGCGTTGAAAGTTTCCAAATTTTGTCCGACCTCCTCCATTGACTGGATCCACCGTGCGGAGGCTGCGAGTGAGCAAGCCACGCGGAAGGGGGGAAGGGGGCTAAAGGGGGGGGGGGCTTAAGCCCGGCAAGAGCCGAGACAAAGTAGCTGTGAGATGCGAGATGGTTAGCAGGTTAGCTCCCACCGGAGCAAGTTTGCCGCGCCGCGGGAAATCCCGAATTCCGGGGCGCGAGGCGGGGAGTTTCTCGCGGTCGGAGCGGCAGCCCTGCCCCCGCGGCGCGACCAGATTTTGACTGGGGACGCGTGCCGGTGCTTGTGGGGTCCTTCTCCGCTCCGGTGTGGTCCCATTTATCCTCTTTCACTTACACGCCGTTCGCGCTTCCATTCCCTTTTATTCCCGGCTTTTTTATTAGCACTCCTCGTTTGTGAACTCGAGGCTTCATCCGTTTAATTTGTCGCCTCGCCTTCGTTTCACCCGTGCAACCGTGTAGCTCACGGTTGGGGGGGGGGGGTTTGGGGGCAAATGGGGGGCTTTCGTTTCAGTTCTGAAAGCACTGTACCCTTCAAACAAATTCTCCTACTATAACTACCACTACTACTACCACTACTACTGCTACTACTGCTACTTCTGCTACTACTGTTACTACTACCACTACTGCTACTACGGTCACTACCGCTATTACTGCTACTACTGCTACTACTACTACTGCTGTTACTACTACTACTGCTGTTACTACTACTACTGTTGTTATTACTACTACTATTGCTACCACTACTACTACTACTACTACTACTACTACCTCTACTACTGCTACTACTTCTACTGCTACTTCTGTCATTACTGCTACTACTGCTACTACTGCTACTACTGCTACCACTGCTACATTCTACTGCTCTTACTGCTACCACTGCTACTACCACTACTGCTGCTACTACGACTACTACTACTACTACTACCACTACTACTACTAATACTATACTACTACTAATACTACTACTACTACTACTACTACACCAACTACTACTACTACTACTACTACTACTACTACTACTACAACAACAACTACTACTACTACCACTACTACTATTACTGCTATTCCTACTTCTACTACCACCACGCCGCTTTTATAGCGCCTCTATGCGCTCTGCGACACCCAACCGCGCCGTAGGTAGCGATCCTGCCAGAGCTCCTCTGCCAAATCGCACCTCCTCATTTCCTGCCGTATACCGTCAATCAAAGGCGGATCCAGGGGGATCCGGGGATCCGCCTATGACTGACGAAAAAATGGAGGAAAAAAAAGAGGAGGAAAAAAGAAAGAAGAATAATAGACACTTACATTGGATAATCATTCATGACTAAATTGACTTAAACTGCACATTAAGATATTTTAAAAATGTAATTATTTTCTTGTAATTTTCTTCAAAAAGTTTCCTTTTACGCCCCCCCCCCCCCCATTCGAGNATTCGAGGTGTCGTGATGGGCCTATGCCATCAAACCACGATTTAGCTTGGTGAGTCCCCCCACGATTTCTCCTCCACGATGTTTACATCGCTTTGGTTTGCACAATCAATTCACCGATCATAAAGGGACTATACCGCAGGTTCTGATTTCTAGATGAACTCGCTGCCTTCAAATTCTCGAGTATTAACCTAGGCTTTTAACCGTCACAAAACGCCAGCTTGGGGTTGTGTCATGTATGACTCAGGGGGCCAGTGTTCTAAACTCACGGGCGCCGCCAACGCGCCGAATGCGCCTAAAAAATCGTCCATGGCGCCTAAAAAATGAAGGCTCTGCGCCACCGTGGCCCCTAAAAATTGCCCCCTAAAAATATGAATTTTCATATCAGGTGATTGTTCCAAGTTATCAGCACCACAAGTGAGAGCTTTTTTTATTCTTCAGGATTTCATCATTTGTGCTTTTGTCTTCCCCAAAGTTACAGCTACTTACCAGCTCCGTCACGAAAACATCTTGCGTCTAACGTTTCACTAAATGTGCCGTAATATCAATTTGGCTCCTGAGAAATCTTCACTGGCGCCTAAAAATCGGGCTTGATGCGCCACATGGCTCCTAACTCAAAGGTGAGTTTCGAACACTGCAGAGGGCCCTCCATTTCCTCAAAATCAAAATCTAGAGTACCTATATTGAGAGAGTATGGCCACTGGGGTTACCACCTCTGATTGGCTCAGCCATCTTGGGCTAAATGGAGCCCTTGGGACCCAATAATGGCGGACGCCATAAATTAATGTAACGCAAAATGACTCAAAATGTAGTTTTCTTTGCTTATCGTAACGAGAAATTTACTCAAATGCACTCTTGCGACTTCTTTACATATTTTTAAGACTAATCGTGTGCAATTTTTGAGAAAAATTATCTTGAATGTAGTAAGGTTGGCAGCAAGTACGGTTGGTGGTAACCGTCAAAAGTTGGCAATGACCCCCCTCCCATCCACAAAAACCAAAACAAAGCACCGCCATTTTTGGGTCCTAAGCCTCTCCATGGGGCCCAGTGGCCATACTCTCTTAATATAGGTACTCTATCAAAATCCCGAGGCGGGATGAAAATGAAACTATGTAAAGAATGAGGGAGGGGCCCAAACCAGGAACATGATAAAATTACCGGGTACGCTGTGAGGATCTCCACGTGAGGCGGCACTCGTGTATTCACGCAAGCACATGCACGTACTTGCATAGTACAGTTTTTACGGGAGGAAGCAACGACCTTGCAAGGTTGTGTTTGAGCCCTCTCCGAGCGTGAATCAGTCATTAGCCCAAGGAATGAAAACGAGGAAATGAACGGAGAGCTCGAGGTGTCTGGAATTCGTCATTCTCCTCACGAAAAAACGTAACTACATTTCGATGTTGCCCGATTTCCCCTTTTGATTCGCATTTTACCGGGGAAATCCCGGTCATTTCTAACCGGGAATTTCAGTGATTTTCCATCTAACTTCCCGTGAAAATCTGAACAATTTTGGACAAAAATTTCATCGGTACATTCTTGTAAAAAATCGAATTGTTTGACTCAATTTTGCAATCTTTGAATGTGGTTGCGTTCCTTCGTGCGGGAAACTACAAATTCCGTGTTCCTCTGACGAGTGCCTCTTTCACCGCACTCTCCATGAATATTCATCGGACAAAACTTCGCTCCTTTGACGTTAGGTCGTATCCTCATTTCCAGGTGAGACCTATTCTCCGTATAATTCAATCCTTTCCGGGTCTCATGTGGAAATAAAGATGCGTCCTCACGTTAGAGAAGCGACGACGAACGTGCTTGCTCTGGCGTGCGTAGCGGTGATTTTAAGTGGCAAGAGAGGGGGGGGGGCGGTGAAAAAAATTCTGACGAATACACAGATTCAGTGGCGAAAAATAGGCTGAAACGTACGTGTTTTTCAGATAGAACCATAGGGCCGCCTTCAAGATCGTCCCTTGAACACCTCTTTTCTTTAAGGAAACTGAATATGGTTCCGATTTGTAGTTTTCCGAATAAGGGAACATTTTTCGCAAAATTGATTCAAGTACTAAGTAATCGAAGTATATTACTAAGTTAGGATCCTCTTTAACCCTCCCGCAATCACGATGTAAAACTAATGGAACTTTCCTTAAAAAAGGAGATGCTGTCGGAATGACAAATTGTTGAAAATATGAGCTTGAAGATCTCGTGGGCTCGAAAGGCTTGTGGTGAAATCGGTGTCCTGAGTTGGGTCCAAGTCGGGTAGGCAACTAAACTAACTGCGTCGCTGAGCTTGGAGTATCATGGGTATTGAAGGCGCCCCAAGCCGGAATCGTTGTTTTAAAGCTTTTTAGTGAGGGAACTTGAATTAGATTGAACTAACTTGTTCGTCCATCGAGATCTCGGTTCATGAGCCCAGATATCTTTGTTTAAGTTTTGTCTCCGCAACTTTTCCGCAAATTTAAAACGCCCCGGTTTCGCCCCGAACCGAATGATGTCATCCGCCACCAGTCAGAGGCAATTACGGGTTTCTAAGACTTCCGTCAAATGTCTTTCTACTCATCGTGGATAAAAACAATCGGAAAATCAAAACCATACCTTCAAAGCTAAAGAATCAAATTTCATTCATTATATCTGTAATTGACAAGCAACAATTCCACATTGAAATACGTTTTATTTTAACAAACATCGATAAAAAAAAAGAGGAGATAGCAATTTGACTGCCGTAGTACTTTACTACTTCAAATAGCCCACAAAGGCTAATCCTGCGCTTTTAGTCTCGTCCCCCTTCCGTCCCTACCATTCAGTCTCAGGCAACCATTGTTTAAGCCCATCAAACTCGGGTCGTTTGGCCAGGAATCGAACCCGGGACCTCCCGATCATAGAGCTACACTGAAAACAAATTCTCGGCGTTTTTACCAAGGTCCGTTGGTACCTTTACCATCTCACTTTTTTTACCGATTATTGGTAATTTTACCAAGACAGACTGGTAAGCTTACCTAAAAACCGGTATTTTTACTGGTTTTTTTTTAGGTAAGCATACCACTTTTATTGGTAATCAATTCCCGGTAACTTTGCCATTTCTTCTCGGTAATTCTACCACAGTCGATAAAAAATATTGGCGTTTTTACCAAGGTCCAGTAAAATTACCGAGAAAGTTTAATAATTTTACCGAGATTTCTCGGTATTTCTACCAAGAAAATACTGGGATAAAATATAACCCTGAATTCTTGGTAATTTTACCCTTTTCTTAGTAAATACACCGACATTTTTTTTTTCACTGTAGCGCTACAACCATTACACCAGGAGACCGACAAAGGTGCGTGATACTAAGTAGAAAAACACAAGTTTTAGTGACCCATTGGACATGTAAATCGAGAGCTCAGCGTGACAACCTGAATATTTTGATCAATATTGAACACAGTATGTTCAGTTCATGTGGTCGAACTCTCGTCTCTCCAGTGCACCGTTGCGTTTCTTCGCTGCGTGCAAAAGCCATCACGGGGTGTTCTCCGAGGGAGGAAGTTATTCCCCCATCGCTGCTTCTCCTCCGCGTTTGCGGAACGCAGGATATAATAAGCACCCTATGCATGCACCTCTGCTGCCGTGCTAAGGAAGAACGCCGTATCAGCCTTCAGCCGTTGCCTAGTTTCCTCCGATAAAAACCGAATTTACCAGGAAAATTGTGAATATTATTTTCCAAAGTCTTTAGACAATTTTGTACCCAACTTAATCTAAAATATTTGAGAATTTCAAGGAAAAATATGCTAGAATGTTGTCAAAAATACATGTTTTACCAAGGGAAATTTGGCAACTCTCGAATGTTCACATGACGTTCTTCCTTGGCAGGGCAGTCTGGGACCCCTCCTCTCTCGCAAAGACTAGACTCGTGGGACGGAGAGAGAGGATCCAGTAATGGTATGAAATATCGAGACAGTGCATGAAAATTATTATAATTGGACGTATTTTTGCCGAACGGAACTGTGTGCAATGAGACACGAGCCTCGAGACCCATAAGGATATACGCATAACAGGGCTCACGTCATAATGCACGTACTTCCGTTGGGTAGAGATACGTCCAATTGCAAGTGTGAGCATGTCTAGGGCTCGTGAGGGGACCACGTCAAAGCGATTGAGGACCCCTGCTGTTGCCACACTTAACCACCGCCGCTTTCCGCGTGAGCTTATTAAACTTGAATTAACTTTTGATACTTCAACAATTCAACATGTTAATGTTCGATGTTTGGTCGGCCGGCTCTGCCGGACTGAGGAGAAACGAGGTATGGAAACTTGGGAGCTGCCATATTTCTTCTGATAAAATACGACTTTTCTTTATTTGTGAATTGAGGCATTTATTGGTGAAAGGGCGTATGCTTCCGCGCTAAGTGGAAACGCCATATGCGCCTTCAGATGTTGGAATATTTCCTTCAATGAAAGCTGAATTTATGGGAAAAATTGTGAATAATTATTCTCGAATTTTTCAAATAATTATGTTTACAAACGATAAATGCAACTCAATCTATAATATGTAAACATTGCATGGGAAAATTTGCATTCTTTAAAAATACATGTTTTATTTGGGGAAATTAGGTGACTCACGAATGTTCATTCAGCATTTTTTCTAAGCATGGCAGTATGAGACTTCCAATGCTGCTAAGCATGTGCAACGTACCTAGTTCTCTAGTTGTAAGTAACTTATCCGACAGTGCTGCTATGAATTTCCCCCTAAATCTGCTCCCAGTTTTCCTTCACTGATGTAAGGAAGTGAGTCGTGTAAATAAATCCCACCTGTTACAAACTCTGTAAAAAATGGCACAATCTTAGAAGCATTGCAAGCCTCATACGTCCTTTTACTGAAAAAGTCCTCAATTTCTTCCTTTGGACTGCTCCCAGACTTTCATCAGAAATTAATCTGACGCATCTGTAAATTTTAAGGAGCCATAGCCACAACCCACAACTTTTCTCAAAAATAGGATTTTAGCTTGAGATATTTGACAACCTTCGAACTTTCATACTGCGTTCTTCTTCAGCACAGCCGGGGATTTAAGTGAGGCTCTGAAGTCTCAGAAGAGAGCTAGAATGCTTCAGTGGGACGTATTAATTCATGCTAAAAGGAACTATGTGCATGGGGTTCCCGTGCGATTTTTGATCCCTATCCTTTGTTGCACTGATCTTAAAAATTTAAATTCCGCTCGATGGATTGTAGACAAAAATCGTAATAATTCTAACTAACTTTTTGCCATGCATCTTTCACATCGCTCTTGGCATGACAAATAATTTAGAACGATTTCATCGGATATTGGATAAAAATAATGGTAAGCACACAGATAAAATTCCTGCTGAAATTGGACCCTTGCAAATATAAATAAAAATTCTTATGCGTATGTGATCAAAATTAAGGTCTCCATTCATTTAGTTTCAAACTGAAGTACTTTTTCCCCGAAACGTACGCACCCCTCTAGTTTGGCATCCAACCCATTTAAGATATATTAGCAGCCCTGAACTTTTGTGCATTTATATCATTTTCAAAACCATTAATACATATAGACGTCTATCGTTTCAACGCGCCCAACTTAGTCATGTTGTTACTTTTTGTTTTCTTTTCCTCCACAAAATATTATCCAAAATCCCGATCCGGGAGGGAGTTTTGGGAGTGAGTCGGGCGGTCACCGTCGGCGCGTCTGACTCTAAATGAATAGGTCTCGGGTTCAAATCTCGGTGGTGGCGACAAATTTTCAAAGAATGGACGTGTGGATCTGCAGAAACAGACTCAGCCTCGATCTCTGGAAATTTGAAAGTCTGGAGCATGGATGTAAACTGAACGAGTGCGGTGGCTGTTTAGCTGGCGACTAAGTTCAAGGTTAATCCAAATTAGAGACGGCCTCAAGCTCTTAATTTAAAAAAAAAAAAACAAACAAACAAACAAAAACAATTGCATATATGCTCAGTGCTTGAGAGGACAACAGACAGGTTTATGTCCTTGTCGTTTGTAAAGGAAGAAGGAGAATTGGTGGGATGTTAGCAACATTTAAATTAAGCGCAGGGGTGAGGTCCTCGTATCACGATAAAATCTAAGTGGAAACGATCAACTCGGGCGACGCAGGTGCGAACGGGCTCGATCATGCAACAGAGTCGGTCGCGTAGAATCCGTAGAAATATTTCGACATGCGTGAAGGAAGCGGGCAGCTAATTAGACTGGAGGAGTTTTCTTCTGGGGAGCAAGCGCTTGGAACCGGGGTTCGGCCGGTTGGCGGGGGTCTTGCCATCCGCTTTGCATCCGGATTCCTGGAGTCGGGTGACCGCTGAAAGGATATCGTGTCGGAGGCCCGGGCTCCTCCGGTAAGTAGATAGGCAGTTTCCGCTCGGCGAGACGCGGCGACGGCTTCGACTGTGTCCGAGTCCCAGTCTGGGCGCCCGGGCGAAGCTCCCAGGGGGCACGCGAGGTCAACGCAATCGTCATGCTCCCGAGGGGAGGAGGTGCGAGCTCATGAGCTCATCCACTGAAAAAAAAAATGGTGCCGAAGAAGGGAGAGACGGCACAAACAGAGGAGAAACAATTTTACAGATTGCAAATTTTTGCTCGTTCCCTTTTCTCTGACAGAACGCACAGATTTCACCCCTGGATCATCGGCCGGAACCTCACACTGAAAAAAATAAGATGCTGTTTTAGCATCTGGGGTGTCGAAAATGTTTCTGTTAATCCCAAGATGCTGCCTTTTCTGCCCCCGCAGTTAACTTTACATTCCATAAATGCGAAGTCAACTGTGTGGACAATCAAGGCCTGGATCAGGATCACCTGACACATTTTTGACATCATAGGTGCTAAAATAGCATCTTATTTTTATTCTTATTTTTTCTATCTTATCTATCTGATTTTTTTCAGTGTGAGGTTCCAGTCGATTAGAGTACCTATATTGAGAGAGTATGGCCACTGGGGTTACCACCTCTGATTGGCTCAGCCATCTTAGGCTAAATGGAGCCCTTAGGACCCAAAAATGGCGGACGCCATAAATTTATGTAATGCAAAATGACTCAAAATGTAGTTTTCTTTGCTTATCGTAACGAGAAATTTACTCAAATGCACTATTGCGACATCTTTACATATTTTTAAGGCTAATCGTGTGCAATTTTTGAGAAAAATTATCTTAGATGTAGTAAGGTTGGCAGCAAGTAAGGTGGCGCCTGCAAGACTGCATGAATACTTCACGCATTGTGTCAAACACACTGCGGTCAGCAGCAGTCGGCTGGAAACGCATAGCGCCTGCAAGACTGCATGAATACTTCACGCATTGCGCCAAACAGTGCGGTCGGCGCGGCGGTGGAAGTTAAAATTTTTAACCACATTTATGTTTGTTCTTTCATAATTTTTTCGTTCGTTTTTTGTAAATGGAAGGCCTTGTCTAAACAGGGATGGGTTTACGGAACTG
The DNA here is from genome assembly GCF_001854935.1 of Bemisia tabaci. Lineage (NCBI taxonomy): Eukaryota > Metazoa > Arthropoda > Insecta > Hemiptera > Aleyrodidae > Bemisia > Bemisia tabaci. The sequence continues at coordinate 339,475 of NW_017566795.1, forward strand.
AACTTTTGTTAGTGTTGACAGGGCTTTCACGAAAAATGTACTCAACAAGGGTAAACGCGTCTCATACCCCTGTCCCCCACCGGCACGTTCACTTGATGGTTTTTATAAATCGTAATCGACGGATCACACGGGTGAGATTATATTGATATCGACTGATTCAATATGTAACCACCGCCTCAAAAGTCAATTTAGAAATCTGAGGTAACGGGTCTTATGTGATTGAATTTTTACTCTCTGGCAATGAAACGTGAAATTGTTAGGAATTTTCTCATTTTCAGCTTTTCCAAATTAGATCCTAAAATTTTTGTTTGAGGTTATGTTCTATTGCTTTGAACCAAGCGATACATCGAACCACTGTCGAATACGATCTATTGATGTTTCAAAACAAATGAGAAGGGGGCAGGGCCGGATTTACAAATAGGCTACATAAGCTGTAGCCTAGGGCGCAACATTCTGAGGGGCGCAACATTTTTGAGAATTTTTTTTTTTCTAAATTTAACTAGTCTTTTGTTACTTTTTATTTTCCAAAACCAACTTGCAAACTTACAAACCTCAAAACTGTTAAAAATCGTGTTTTTTAAAGGTGAATTTGAACATTTTCCTGACACCCTAACATCCTCCCTCCTTTCTAGAGGGGAGGGGCGTCTGGGACTCCCCCCCCCCCTAAGAGCGCCTACTTTTAAGGGCGCCACCCTAAGGTTAGCCTAGGGGCGCTAAAAATGTAAATCCGGCCCCGGAAGGGGGCGGAAAAGTACGGGCGGCCCATGGGCGGCAAGTAGGTAAATCCGGCCCTGGTTGCATGCAAATCCTCCATTTGATTCTCGAGTTGATTTTGCAACTATGAAATAGAGTCACGTTCCCTCGTCGAGGCAACGGCGAAAAGTCTCCACCACGTTCTTTGTTAACAGGGGAGCGGAGTAGAGATGCGAAAAAGGTCCACGAAGGGGGACTCGGTCGGAGAAGTTGAACTCGCGTCCAGGTGACTGGCTCTGGCTCTCGTCGGCTCGGTCGG
>NW_017566795.1:340492-358952 GCF_001854935.1 Bemisia tabaci
GCGGGTGGCGGCTCGACTTTAATTCAAATAAGAGTGATGTCTAGGGACAACAGAGAGGAGTATCCCCTGGGACGAGACCCCCCGAGCGCCCCAAGTGGCCCCAGTGGGGAATTAGTGAATGTAGTGACAGTAAAGGCTCCTCCCGGGGTTGTCGCGTCCGCCGCGCGCCCGGGCATTGTATGAATGAAGCACGTCCTACAAAGGAGTTTCGACTGGACAAGAACCCACTCTTTGATTGGATCGACCGTCTTGAGTTCTCATGGAGCAGCTTGGGGGCAAGGAAATGCTGGCTTTTAGAGTTGCCTTATCATGTTTGATTTCTCCCATTGACCAGTGGCGATTTTTGAAAGTTAGCAATGTCGTAGGCAAACACTGGAAAAAAACGCATTGGATCTGGAGTCCAGACTCTTGAAAACATCGACAAGAAAGAATACTCTTGATTCAATCGGATTTTTCCTTAAATCAAGAACCAAGCCTCTTAATTTGAGCAGATTTCCTTTTGATGTAAGCAAAAATCTGATTGAGTAAAGAGTATTTTTTCTTGTCAATGTTTTCAAGAGTCTGGACTCTAGATCCAATGTGTTTTCTTTTCCAGTGAATAGTAAAATCAGGCATTTTGTCAAATGCCTGGGCAAATAGTCATATATTCTTACTTGTAATGAAGTTTTGATTTTTTTCCTAATTTTAGAAAAAATGGAGATGTTGCATGTGTGAGGGTTTGCAATTTGACTGTTGATTCTTATGTAAAAGTTCGCGAGAAACACAATGGTGCCACTGGTTTTCTCTGAAATCGTCTCCCAAGCTCAAAAAAGCTCTCAAAGTGAGGCCACAATGGAGGGAATATCCCACCCTACCCTGAGAGTCCACATCTACATAAAGACAAACTCTCCGTGCAAAGATAGGGAGCGAATACATTGACAGGGCTGCCACTTCATTTGGGGACTCTAAAACTGAAAACACGGCAACCTTGCTGATGTATTTGCTCCCTATCTTTGCATGGAGAGTTTGTTTTGATGTAAAGGTGGACTCTTAGGGTAGGGTGGGATATCCCCTCCATTTTGGCCTCAACTTGAGAGCTTTTTTTGAGCTTGGGAGTTAATTTCAGAGAAAACCAGTGACACCATCGTGTTTCGCGCGAACTTTTACATCAGAATGAAGATTCAAATCGCAAATTCCTCACACATGCAACATCTTCAATGTTAGCCTTTAGAGTTGCCTCACCATGATTGATTTCTCCCATTGACCAGCGGTGATTTTTGAAAGTTAGCAATGTCGCAGGCGAATAATAAAATCAGGCATTTTGTCAAATGCTTAGGCAAATAATCAAATATTCTTACTTGTAATGAAATTTTGATTTTTTTCCTAATTTTATATTTAATATTATTCGTTTCTCCTGTAAGAAAGAATTCTCTGTAAACATATGCAGTGTTCAATAGTATTTTAAACGATTTTCAGTCCCTGAACACACATATATCTTGAAATTTTCTGCACGTCATAAAATATTGAAATTTTAAAATTTCAACATTCAAATGCACGAGAGGAACAAATAGAGTTTGCGGACTTGAAGAGTTACTCTTCCCAAAATATTGAAAAGTCGTCTCTCATAAATTTACAGAATTCCGTAAACAGTCAAAATTTGACTACTGGCCTAGGCAGGGCCGGATGCACCTACTTACCGCCCATGGACCGCCTATATTTTGCCGCCCCCTTTTCATTCGTTTTGAAACTCGATAAAAACCATCAAATGAACGTGCCAGCGGGGGAGGGGTGCAAAAGACGCATTTACTCGTGTTGAGCACATTCTTCGGGAAAGTCCTGTTAACACTACTAGCAAAATTTCACGAAACTTTGCGCAAAAGTTAAGTTCCGTAAACCTATCTCTGTGTGGACAAGGCCTTCCGTTCATAAGAAATGAACGAAAAAATTATGAAAGAACAAACATGAATGTGGTCAATGATTTTAACTTCCGCCGCCGCGCTGCGCCGACCGCACCGTGTTTGGCGCAATGCGCGAAGTATTCACGCAGTCTTGTAGGCGCTATGCGTTTCACGCTGACCGCACTGTGTTTGGCGCAATGCGTGAAGTATTCATGCATTCTTGTAGGCGCTATCCATTTTACTTACCACAATAACTGCACTATGTTTGATGCAATGCGCGAAGTATTCGTGCAGTCTTGTAGGCGCTAATATGTGTTACATGCCGATTGCCGCGCCGAGGGCTTCTCCTTTTCATCTCAAGTCCTCGTCATCATTTCTCCCTAAGTCGCGCCGTTCCAGGCCAAATTGTGTGTTTGATTTCTCTCGTAACTCGACTTGTTGAGGGTGCTGTCTCTTGTATCACTAAGAGACGACACAATTAGAAATTACTATACTCTCAGGAAATGAGAGATTTTGTCGCCTTTTCTCGTTTGTAATTTTGTTTTTATAAATCCGATTTTTTTTATACCTACACTTTAACAAATTGCAAATTTTTGCCGCCCCTTAGATTTGCCGCCATAGGCAGCGGCCCATGTGGCCACCCCCTTAATCCGGCCCTGGGCCTAGGCACTTGCTAAAATGCCTAATCTGACTAATTGCCTTCGACAGCAACACAGTTTTTCTTCCATTTAAATGTGCGTAAAATATCGACTCTTGGTGAGGCAGCTTGCCTCAATGTCCAAAATCGATTTTTTTCATGGATGTAAATGGAGGAAAAACAACGTTGCAACGTGCAAAATCGCCTGCGTTATTGCCTCGTTCCATCGTGCGGCGCACCCTCTCATACAGTCAAGAGACTTAAACGCAAGTTTAAGACAGTAAACCATTCTTCGACCTTTGATTGCTCCCTTTGATGACTGATTCCCAAAAGTTGCGAGCAGCTGGTTCAGCGAACCTATTCTAATTCGCAACGATCCGCCTAGAAAAATGCTCACCTTGACTTTTATCAAACGGCATTAAGCGAATTTCATCTGTCCGTCGTTAATGAATGCTTCTGCCAAAATTTACTCATTTTTGCGGAAGGACGCTCATTTATGTGCATTCTTGGCCATTTTGGTTCGATGCTGGAATCGAAAGATTGGCAGCGGTATTTTTCTAGTGTTCCTCTTGTTGGAAGATTGGCTGCCCTTTTAGGCCCTTAGAGCTCCATATTTCGGATTGTTCGTACTCTCCTCATATAGGTATAGTCCGTTTGAATTCAAGAAAATATGAGCTTTCAGATTTCCGCAATACTTACGAATTTCAGCATTCTGATACATGTTTCGTAACTAAAATTTCGCGTAGAGCACAATGTGCACAATCAAAATTGCCGAAATGAACTCCTTACGAAGATATTCAATGATTCCTGATTTGCGAATTCAAACCACCCGCTCATGACAACTCAATGCTCTACGTGATACACATCGCGCGCTAAACGTTACCATGACAGTCTCTGCGATATAAAAATCTGGCAACCTCAATCTTGACGCTTTGGCTCAGCTATAGCAAATTGCTAATAGTTTGAACAAATTATGGTGGGAAATGAACATTGCTCGATTGAGAAGCTTGCTGAAACCGTTGTAGTGCGCAATTTGACTCGCGGAGAGCTTTGAATTTCTTGTGAGCGGGCAGTTCAAATTCCTCGTAACCAGTGTGAAATAAAAACGTAAATATCTTCGTTAGGAGTTGTTTTCAGTAATTTTTGTTGTGTAAATCGTGTTCTACGTACAATTCTGGTTAAGAAACATGTATCAGATTGCTAAAATTCGTATCTTGTTTAGTGGTCCATTCTAGTTCATAGGTTGACATCCTTTTTGAGCCCCAAGAGCTACATGCCCTGATCAAACCAAACCTCCGAACTGTCCATACTCTCCCCACAAAGGTACTTTAGTTTCGCGCTTTGGTCATCGACATCGTCTCCGGCAAGAACTCATGGTGGGGTTCTCGGGAAAACGCGACGACATGGCAACGGTGGCTAGACGCGATGCTGCGGCTGCACCACTGCGGTTAAGCCCACGGTCCTCTGGTGGTGCCAAACGGCGGTGCAGTCCACTCTTACGGCATTGACACTGACAATGGAAGAAACTGGAAACAGCTATAAAACAAGAGACTTTCAATTCCTCCTCCTTGTTCCACAACCACCTCACCTGCCTCCCCTGCCCCCCTGCCCTCTACCCCGCGCCCACCCCCGCCCGCAGCTCAAGGAGCATCCCGCTCTTTCTTTTTTAAAATTAAACCCGGCGGTGTTTTCTTAACAGTCCTTTATATCCCGAATCGATTGTGCTCACGCGTGTTTGTGTGTGCGTGTCGCCTCCTCGGATATACTGCCGTGCTATGGAAGAGCGCCGTATGTACAATCAAGAGTTGCCGATTCTCCTTTAATAAAACATGTATTCTTAGCGACACTCACTGAAAAAATAAATCTAGGTGTATTTACTAAGAAAAGGGTAAAATTACCAAGAATTCAAGGTTCTATTTGATCCCAGTTTTTTCTTGGTAAAATTACTATTTGTGGAATTGGTAATTTTACCGAGAAATCTCGGTAACATGATCGAACATTCTCGGTAATTTTACTGTACCTTGATAAAAACGCCAATATTTTTTATCGACTGTGGTAGAATTACCGAGATGAAATGGCAAAGTTACCGGGAATTGATTACCAATAAAAGTGGTATTCTTACCCGAAAAAAAAGGTAAAAATACCAGTTTTTAGGTAAGCTTACCAGTCTGTCTTGGTAAAATTACCAATCAATTGGTAAAAAAAAGTGAGATGGTAAAGGTACCAACGGGCCTTGGTAAAAACGCCGATTTTTTTCAGTGCTCGTGCATGTTTTTCCTTGAAATTTTCAGATATTTTAGATTAAATTACGTGCAAAATTGTCGACAAATTTTGGAAAAAAAATACACATACTTTTCCCAATAAATTCGGTTTTTATCGAAGGAAACTTTGCAACGTTTGAGGGTTCATACGGCGTTCTAGCGTGGCGCGGCAGGATAGCTCGCCCCGTCCAAATCTGTCACGCTGCCAAATCATCTGCTCCCATCCGATTATCCGGTTGACATGGATGCTGTCAATTTTCGTGGACTGTACATCGAATAAAATGAAAAAAATTCGAGGTGTGATGCCGCAAGAAAAGGGATTTATGTTGGAATTTTTCGGCCAGCGTGCGTTAAAAATCAGCGTAAAGCTGAAAAGCTCAATACAGAGGGAAATAACTCAATGAGCACAATGGAGAATTTGCATGCAACTTTTTCATTGCTTCATCTGGAAGTGCTTCAAGAGCTGATTTCGCAGTATTTCTTATATGAAGCATAGATGTAAAGGTGAGAAAATGCACCGCCTAGTGACGTCATCTGGCGGCATTTCCTATTTAAACACGTATATTTTAGCAGATAAGACAATTTTATCATAGCTTCTCCAATAATTGTTCAATTCGTGAACCAAAGGTATCCTCGTGCTTAGATCACTCACTAGTTTCCACTTAATAGACACGATATTCATCAAATTTCATCAGACACCTGCAAATTCTCTGTTTCCCTCAAGGAGATGCGTTGTTTGGTGCAATACTAGTAACGACCATTCGTCGTATCTCCTTGATGGGAAATTGTGCTCATATGAGCTTTTACCCTATGTATTGAGAATTTCAGCTTCATGCTGATTTTTAAGGCACGTTGGCTAAAAAATTCCAACATACTGTCTTAAGACTCGTGCGTCTAGCGTGCTTAGTTTGTGTAAAAGGGATTTAGCACGCAAAAACTCATAATTGAGTTATCGGTGCCATTGCTTGGAAGAAGTTTTCCACTAAAAATGCTGGGAAATTATACTGGATGCTGTTCATGTTCAAGGAAAGCACACCAATTAAAATAAGAAATGAGGGACTTGGGGGACAAGCTCATAAGTGCAGTTTTTACTATTTCGAGAAAGACGTGTTTGACAGGGCCGGATTTAGGGGGTGGCCTCATGGGCCGCGGCCCATGGCGGCATATTTACGGGGAGGACAAATTTTGCAATTTTTTTAAATGTAGGTATGAAGAAAAATCAAACTTAGAAAAACAAATACAAACTGGAGAATGTGACAAAATCTCTCATTTCCTGAGAGTGTATTTCTAATTTTTTCGTTTCTCTGTGATACAATAGACAGCACCTTTAATTAGTCGAGTTAAGACTAAAAGAGAAACCGAACACGGAATTTAGCCTGGAATGGCGCGGCGCAGAGAGCAATGATGACGAGAACTTGAGATGCAACGGAGAAACACTCGGCGCGGCGGTCGGCATGCAACACATATTAGCGCCTACAGGACTGCATGAATACTTCACGCATTGCGTCAAATACAGTGCGGTCGCTGCGGTCAGCAGCAGGCGGCGTGAAACGTGAAACGCACAGCGCCTACAAGACTGCATGAATACTTCATGCATTGCGTCAAACACAGTGCGTGCAGCAGCGGTCGGCGGCGGAAATTGAAATTATTAAACCACATTTATGTTTGTTCTGTCATTATTTTTTCGTTCATTTCATATAAATGGAAGGCATTGTCCACACAGAGATAGGTTTACGGACCTTAACTTTCGCGCCAAGTTCCGTGAACTTTTGCTAGTATAGTGTTGACAGGGCTCTCGCAAAAAAATGTGCCCAAACGAGTAATCGCGCCTTATGGACCCCACCGCCTCCGGCACGTTTATTTGATGGTTTTTATTGATGGTTTAAAACGAATGAGAAGGGGGTGGCAAAATACAGGCGGCCCATGGGCGGCAAGTAAGTAAATCCAGCCCTGGTGTTTGAAGTTTCAGAATTGCATAGATCCTTACAGCAGAAAGAAAGTTCAATCTTATTTTTTGATGCTTTAAAATTGGAATTTGGGAGAAAATTTTCCACAGAATATGCAATCAGACTAGCTTTAATTGAAACCGTTTATTTCTGTCAAAAACTGCACTTGTGCGCCTGAGTTGTCCACCAAGCCCCTCAAATTTGAACTGTCGCCTCCCAGAGGAAAAGGGATCTAGTACAGAAAAACTCACACTCAAAAAAAAAACTACGGCCCTGTGACCCGGTTGCTCTGGACACTGGTGATCCCGGCGTTAACGCGCTGTGCGCCAGCTAGTACTGGACCCAGCGGCCGGTGTCCCGTGGACCCCGCGCGGCCTTCATGGCCGTAAGACCGGTTAGGAGCCGAGCGTAAGTTACGGGTTTCAGGATCGGAGCCAACCGCTTCCACGGCCGTTGGCAGTGAGGTGAGATTCAGTTNTTTCTAATTTTTTCGTCTCTCTGTGATACAATAGACAGCACCTTTAATTAGTCGAGTTAAGACTAAAAGAGAAACCGAACACGGAATTTAGCCTGGAATGGCGCGGCGCAGAGAGCAATGATGACGAGAACTTGAGATGCAACGGAGAAACACTCGGCGCGGCGGTCGGCATGTAACACATATTAGCGCCTACAGGACTGCATGAATACTTCACGCATTGCGTCAAATACAGTGCGGTCGCTGCGGTCAGCAGCAGGCGGCGTGAAACGTGAAACGCATAGCGCCTACAAGACTGCATGAATACTTCATGCATTGCGTCAAACACATGCATGCAGCAGCGGTCGGCGGCGGAAGTTGAAATTATTAAACCACATTTATGTTTGTTCTGTCATTATTTTTTCGTTCATTTCATATAAATGGAAGGCATTGTCCACACAGAGATAGGTTTACGGAACTTAACTTTCGCGCCAAGTTCCGTGAACTTTTGCTAGTATAGTGTTGACAGGGCTCTCGCAAAAAAATGTGTCCAAACGCGCCTTATGGACCCCACCGCCTCCGGCACGTTCATTTGATGGTTTTTATTGATGGTTTAAAACGAATGAGAAGGGGGTGGCAAAATACAGGCGGCCCATGGGCGGCAAGTAAGTAAATGCGGCCCTGGTGTTTGAAGTTTCAGAATTGCATAGATCCTTACAGCAGAAAGAAAGTTCAATCTTATTTTTTGATGCTTTAAACTTGGAATTTGGGAGAAAATTTTCTACAGAATATGCAATCAGACTAGCTTTAATTGAAATCGTTTATTTCTGTCAAAAACTGCACTTATGCGCCTGAGTTGTCCACCAAGCCCCTCAAATTTGAACTGTCGCCTCCCAGAGGAAAAGGGATCTAGTACAGAAAAACTCAACATCGAGTATTGGTACCAAGATTTGGAGGAATTTTTGCATTAAAATTCTCGAAAATTTTTAATCCAACCAGAATTATAAGGGTTTAAACTTTGGGATTCAACAAATATAATTTGGGGGAAAGGCTTCTTAGAGGGTTCTAATCTGCTGAGAGCGGAGCTTTTATTCAGAGAAATTAAAGAAAAGGGTGCAATATTCGTTAAATTATAAAATTACCCTGCCAATATGATATAACAGCTACGAGTAAGTCATTGAGGCGAGTTCTTACAGATAAACTTAAGTTGACGAATGCAGTAAGATCCATCAAATTTTAACGCTGCTACGTCTAAATTTTGATGTGACACGATATCGCACTTCGGAGAACACGGTGCATCATTTTTTTATCGTATCTATGACGCAGCACCGTTGAAGCCGATGTTGAAAAATGTATGGTATTTATCATCAAAGAAGAAAAAAGATCAAATGCCGTTTTTATCATAATGAAATATATTTGTCGCAGGCATTTTATCAAATGCCCAGGCAGACAGTCAAACTTCAACAGTTTACCAACTTTTTTGAAATTTATGGCGAGGATCTCACCAGTTTTCAATATTTTAGTAAAAATAACCTATCAAATCTACAAACTCTTTCCGCTTCTTTCTCTTCACAATATTTTCATTTATTCAAACGTTAAAATTTGAAACAAATCATATATTTTATAAAATGCTGAAAAGCTCAAGATAAATGTTTGTTCATGAGCTAAAAATTGTTTAATATACGATTGTATGTTGCATATTTTTACGGAGAATTCCTTCTTATAGCAGCGATGAAGTATTTTGTCTAAAATTAGGGGAAAATCATAATTTCAATCTGAATAAGAATATTCGACTTTGCCCGAGCATTTGACAAAATACCTGATTTCACTATTCGCCTGCGACATATTTATGTTATTTTTAACGCTGAAACTCAAGACTAGGTATATTATTTTTCATTAAGCTACAAAACCATAACTATCAAAACACGACCCTGACAAAGATAACTGATCCCTTGACTCGATCGAGAAAAGAACATTGTTTTGAGAGCTGCGAAGGTTCCGTCCATCGGATTGCAACTTAGATTTGCTCTCTCGGACTAATCCTGACCATCGGTCCCCCTGTGACTCTTCGTATTGACACATTCTTCCCACAAACCGGCAAGGCCCGCACTCACCGACCAGTTTACAAACAATTTCGCTCTGCTCCATTCAACACCTGAATCTTTTTTGTGGGCCCCCGGAGAGGTTGCCAGGTTTAAGAATAAATCATGGATTTTGTTAGGGGAATCGCCGGTCCCTATCTTCACCATGTAAACTAAACTGCGGGCTGATTGGTAGACAAAGCTATAGACAAAAAGAACATAGGGAGTATGGAGCAATCCTATTGGTTGAACATGGTTAGTTCCTATAGACTAAGGGAGAAAATGATGATATGCCAGCCGATGATATGCCCTCGGGCAGTTCCGGCGTGTCTCGAGAAACAAACCCTTAATCTATCTACTATTTTAATCTCTCTAATACTCACACTGTACACGCTATAACTATTTAAGCTAACCTTACCACAGTATATACAATTAGTCTCCATATTCAATTATTTAAAATTATTATTATTTTAATTTAAAAAAATTATTCAAATCTAATATATTAAAATTATTAAATTTCAATTATTCAATTATTATTCTTTAATTTTCTTTAATTTAACCTGTGTACTGTACGGTTATCACTTATATAATCTCTTGTAAACTACATCTATTTAGTAGCTATTGTATTTCTCTTGAAACCAAAAAAAGAAGAAGAAAAACACTGGAACAAAAACACATTGGATCTAGAGTCCAGACTCTTAAAAACATCGACAAGAAAAAATACTCTTGATTCAATCAGATTTAAGCTTAAATCAAGAACCAAGCCTCTTAATTTGAGTGGATTTCTTTTTGATTTGAGCTTAAATCTGATTGAATCAAGAGTCCTTTTTCTCGTCGATGTTTTCGAGAGTCTGGACTCTAGATCCAATGTGTTTTTTTTCCAGTGAAGAAGAAGAAGGAGATGTAGGAAATGTACTAATTTTTAGCGCAATCTGGCAAAGCTGGCCCCCTGGGCCCAGGCGGGGGCCGATAAAGCCCCGAAACCGCAGGGCCCATCGAGGATGACCCTCGTCTTATCATTCTCCTTGACGTCCCCGCAAATAATGGGACCGCCGCCCGGCCTACCGGTGATGTTTTGACTTCTTGACACATGTTCCCAATAACCTAGACCACACATTTCGTCATTTTCCTTTGCGGCGTGGCCCGCGCTATTTAAATGAAGGCGACTCAAAGGCTCAATAGCCCCATCCCCCGATCAAGATTTATTCTGTTATTGTTGTGTTTATTGATTTTTCCCCTAAATCTACTGTGCGGGGATGAAAGGCCACTAGATGGGTATCTGGTCCATTAGAATCTCTGACCACAGATGCGAGATCCCGCGCCGCTACGCAGTAAGATGAGAGTAACTTTTTGCCGCTACGAGCTGGACCTTTTCACCCTTTTTGACGTGTACAAGGAGGATGCGCTGTTTTGCACAATACCGAGTTTTTTGTAGCGATTCTTGCGAAAATCCTTGAGTTCAATTCGTCGGCTATTGACACGTTTTCAAGCATGAGTGCTCATTTTACAATGACGTGTTTGTTTCACCGCATCAGAGGAGTTCGTTGAAGAAGACAGGGGGCAATTTTTCCCCCACCCCCCTGCTTTTTTAAAAGTGGACCTCTTGTGAGAAAATTCCGGTCAACTTTTGATTTTTAGTTTATATTTTGAGATTTTTTTGGAGTTTTACCTGATGATTCCTGAAATGATAATAATTTTGCGTAATGACCTCCAATGTATATTAACTTTAGGGGACACGTTTCGAAGCTAATACAGCCCCATCATCAGCCGGTAGCGAATGAAAAAGTCCCCTAAAATTAATATACATTGCAAGTGAGTACGCGAAATTTTTATCATTTTACGTATTTGGCTTGTGACTATCCCTCCACCAAGTTTCAATGATTCCTCTCTAAAATTTTGCTAAAAGGATGCCTCTGTGGAGTACACCAGAGTGAAATGAAACCAAAGACCATAAATCTGCAATAAAACCATCGAAATAATACTCAAATTAGCTAATAGAATATTCAAAACACAAATTTTCTATTCTATGATTTTTTGCATCAATTACTCCATTTCCTGTTGGAGCCTTTAGAATTACGCAAAGTACTCACATTTTTGGATGTAAAAGTCTGATAACACATGAATATTTGAAATATTATCAAAATAGCCATCATTATTTTTGAGTGAGTGAGTTAACTGATATTATTCCCCTCCTCGAACAATTTAATAATGGCCTTCTACCATCCTTTTTCCCCCTCTCGATCCTCAAAACTCAGATATTCACCCACTGAGTGCGACAAAGGGATCTCGTGTGAGGATATTCAATTATGTTCTATTCTTTGCTCCATTCATAAGAATCAAAGAGGTACAAATCTTCCGCACAGTGGCAGAGAAATTGGATTTTCTCCATCATTGTAGATTTCCTCTACTGCGTGGGACCACATAAGACAGTATATGAATTATATGATGTCAAGGTCCCACAAATTCTTGATGTGATTGAGATTAACAGAGTGGAACCACTTTTTACGGAAAACTAGTACTCTGTCCATTATTAACTTTTATTTTTATTTCTCGTTAGTAAAAGCGTTTATCTTAAAATTATATTTTTTTTTAAAAAAAAAACTGCAGGAGCTCTGTTTGTTTATATTAAAAGGAAATTTTAAATTCTCTCCAAAAATCATCATTTTTCTTAACTTGCAATATAACTTAATTCCCTTTTCTTTAATGCAACAAGAGCCACATCAATTTAGTAAAGCAACCAAGTGTGTCCGTCCGTACCCAGACAAAGAAACTTAACCATTTCAACGTTCCAAAATTACCATTCACAGAATCTATTTTTACTCAAGATCTATTGGAAATATCTTACTGAAAATTTCACACATTTTTCGATGGATTATTCTTGGAAATCAGCGAAATTTTGAACTGGAATTCCCCAAATATTTTTGAGTGCAAAAATACTATTACAAGTGGAGTTTCCAATCTTGGAGTGGTCCTTTGTCTGAGAAACGGCAAGTTGGGTTTCCCCATAGGTGCAATCAATTCAATACATACGAAGTTACTAAAAGCAACTGATGAAGAAGGAATGATGATACATCAAGCTGTCAGCCAAAAAAAAAAAAAAAAAAAAAAAAAAAAAAAAAAAAAAAATGTAATATATTCAATCGCAAGATACTAATTACAAGAAACTATACCTACTACAATCCTTCCTTTGTCAATTGCTTGCTCGTAGTTAGTATCATGTTATGAATATTTTGGATTTTTGTTTTCTAGGCGTGTAGGTTGGTGTATCGTTTTCTTACTTGATAGCTTAGCCGGCCAATTGGCATTCTAATGTATTTGCAACTTAAGAACACACTACTTACCATATAATTTTAAAAAATCTAAAACATAATTCCTCACCAGAATAATAGATTTCCCCCTATATTCGACGCGTTTCGGCCTCCTAGCAATCCCAGCATCATTGGGGACTCACCTCTTGTTTGACGAAGCTGTGGGTTCCCTCTACAGTCGAGTCAAATAAGGGTTGAACCCGGAGCTAATTGTATGTTTGAGTTTTTTGGGCTCATTTTATTCAGGAAATCAAGGAGAATCGAATTAACTAAAATTCGCCAAAATTCTCCCAAATTCTCCCTCTCCTGCAGTTTTCATAGATGTTTCTAAAGTAAAATTTAGTGCCCTTTAATTTTAGTCCCGTTACTTTTCATGCTCAGATGTGCGGTCTCTGAGATAAATAGCATTTTATTGAAAAATCCGAGGGTTTTTCCGGTCAATATTTAGTTCTTGGGGGTTTTGGGGTCAAATTTTGGGAGAATTTTCGCGAATTTTAGTTCATTCGATTCTCCTCGATCTCCTGAATAACATGAGCCCAAAAAACTTAAACACCCCCATTACGTCCAGGCTCACCCTTTTTCCGCCCTTATGTGACTCGACTTCTTTTAAATTAGACTCGATCCATTTTTCCCACTGTGCGGTGGCCGAATTGCAACCGCGCGGGGAGCGGGCCCCATTCAAAGAGAGCGCCGATAGCTAAAATATTATGATCTTTCCAATCTAAATTGGACAAAATGCCCGGCGCTTTTGCGATTGACTCGCCGACAAGCCTCGATCCGTCACTTTTTGCCGACGTCCATAAAACGTCGCCCGGCTTACAAAAGGGCGTAACTACGCCTCGAGATGAACCCGGAAAAGCATTGAGTTGTACGGATGACAGGGTTCATTGCTTAGTGTAGTTACGCCCTTATGTCAGGAAGGCGACGAAAAGCCCCGGTTTGTCTGCCGACGGCCGCGGCCTTGAATGGCCCTTATACGCTTCGCAAATTCGTTATCTCCGAGACTCGGGAGAATAATAGAGCGGTGACTTCAACCGGATCATCTCGGGAGACCCGGTAAAAAGGCGTAGTTGGAATCGTTTTCTTACGCAGAACCAAAATACAATTAGACCTTTTTCCAAGAAAAATTTGACTCGTAAGTTCGCAATGAAAAGTGCTGGTGATCGATATCTATCAGGAATTCCCGATGATTGTACCATGTTAGGTAAAAAAGTGCACTGAGAGAAAAAAAAAAACTCAGAGGTGAGGTTGACCACTGGAGAATCGAATTCTGATTAGCACAGATATTTTAGACTTAACGCAGACATTGATATGAAAAAAATTTTCTGGATCTACATGAAAATTGTCTCAAATTTTCATCTTATCGTATTGAAAAAAGTTAAATTTTAAACAGACATGAGCCTGTTGCGGACTTCAGCTGTAGAGCAACCTACCGCTTTCATCTATAGAATCACTGCGATTTGACCTTATTAACCCCCAAGAATTGTGGCCCCTCCAAGAATCGATACATTTCCATAGGTTCAAATTGAGAAAAGACGATGTTGCCAAATCGCTGGATCCACGGATGCAGGTTCCCAGGCCAAACTTGGCAACCGGGTGGGCGACTGGGACCTGCGAGAGATCGCACGACGAGAAAATATATGTGGTTATTTGGAGTCGGAGCCGGAGCGAGCCATGGCCAGAGAGCGAAGCGGAGGCTTTATGCATGTAAGCGGGCGGGCGACGAGATACGAGCGCCGGGTCCCGAGCCAGATAAATCTCCCGGCTACAACCGCGTCCCACCTACGATATAAACTTTTACCTGCCGGAGAGCCGGGCTCCGATTGGCCGCCGCGCCCGCGGGAGGCGTGACCTGGGCATTCCTCTTCCTCCTCGCCGGGATCGGCATGGGCACAGGTGTCGGCTCCGGCCGCGACCCGCCGGATTCTCAGTCCGCGCCGGGGCCCCGGTCGGCCGGAGCGCTCCCGGACTCCGACTTCGGGGCCCCGCACTGTGGGCCCACTGAGGGACAAAGTATACCATGAAGGAAATCCAGCGGGCCGATTTTTGGAAATGATAGACATCCTTATAGGTATCCTGCCAGGCATCCTTATCCAATAGGGTTTCTTCCATACCCCTATTGCCTTCTTTGTCTATAGCTTTGTCCATCACTTTCAATAATCGACCCCCCTGGAAAGCATGTAATTATACGGAGAACAGGACTCACGTGGAAATTCAAAAAATAAAAGAAATCCAGCAGGCCGATTTTTGGAAGTGATAGACAAAGCTATGGACGAGGAGGACGGAGGGAGTATGGAGTGATCCTATTGGTTAAGTTGTTATAGGCTAAGAGGGGAAATGATGGACTTACCATAGGGTCTCTAGCGGATTACCGTTAGTTAGTCTATCACCTACCTCCTTTGTCTACTGAAACCACCCGCCTCCACCGATAGGATCCTTCCATACCCCTGTTGTCTTCTTTGTCTATAGCTCTGTCTATCACTTTCAATATGCACTGGAACTGGAAAAAAAAAACACATTGGATCTAGAGTCCAGACTCTTGAAAACATTGACAAGAAAAAGGACTCTTGATCAAATCAGATTTAAGCTTAAATCAAAAGGAAATCCGCTCAAATTAAGAGACTTGGTTCTCGATTTAAGCAAAAATCCGATTGAATCAAGAGTATTTATTCTTGTCGATGTTTTTAAAAGTCTGGACTCTAGATCCAATGTGTTTTTGCCCAGTGCAGGTGGACACACAGCGTCAAGTCAAAGTCAATTCTGCCAGAAGGAAGGTAAACGTTACTATATACTCGCACAGGTAACCATTCCTCCGGCAGAATCGACTTTAAATTCACGCACTAGAAAAAAAAACACATTGGATCTAGAGTTCAGACTCTTGAAAACATTCATAAGAAAAAGGACTCTTGATTCAATCAGATTTAAGCTTAAATCAAAAGGAAATCCGCTCAAATTAAGAGGCTTGGTTCTTGATTTAAGCTTAAATCTGATTGAATCAAGAGTATTTTTTCTTGTCGATGTTTTTAAGAGTCTGGACTCTAGATCCAATGTGTTTCTTTTTCCAATGCATGAAGGAAATCCAGCGGGCCGATTGTTGGAAATGATAGACAAAGCTGTACTGAAAAAAAAATTGGTAGAATTTACCATTCCTTCCCACTGTGGGCTCACGTCACGTGAAGACACACAGCGTCAATTCAAAGTCAATTCTGCCAGAGGAAAGGTAAACGTTACTATATACTGGCACAGGTAACCATTCCTCTGGCAGAATCGACTTTAAAGTCACTCTGTGTGAAATACAGCGATGGTAAATTCTATCGACCTTTTTTTCAGTGCATGGACGGAGAGGACGGAGAGAGTATGGAGTGATCTTATTGGTTAAGTTGTTGTAGACTAAAGGGGAAAATGATCGACTAACTATAAGGTCTCTCGAGGGTTACCGTTAGTTGGTCTATCCTCTATCACCTACCTCCTTTGTCCATTGCAACCACCCGCCTCCACCAATGGGATCCTTCCATACCCCTGTTGGCGTCTTTGTCTATAGCTCTGTCTATCACTTTCAATAATCGACCCCCTGGAAAGCTATAATTATACGGAGAACAGGACTCGCGTGGAAATTCAGAAAATAAACGAAATCCAGCGGGCCGATTTTTGAAAATAATAGACTAAGCTATATGGAGAAAGAGGACATATTGAGCGATAATATTGCGGTTGAAGTGAGTGTTTTTTATAGACTAAGGGAGAAAATGATCGACTAACTATAAGGTCTCTCGAGGGTTACCGTTANGTGGCCCCTCCAAGAATCGATACATTTCCATAGGTTTAAATGGAGAAAAGACAATGTTGCCAAATCGCTGGATCCACACGAAAATTTTCTCAAATTTTCATCTTATTGTATTGAAAAAAGTTAAATTTTAACCAGACATGAGCCTGTTGCGGACTTCAGCTGTAGAGAAATCTACCGCTTCCATATATAGAATCACCGCAATTCGACCTTATTAACCCCCAAGAATCGTGGCCCCTCCAAGAATCGATACATTTCCATAGGTTCAAATTGAGAAAAGACGATGTTGCCAAATCGCTGGATCCACATGAAAATTGTCTCAAATTTTCATCTTATTGTATAGAAAAAAGCTAAATTTTAAACAGACATGAGCCTGTTGCGGACTTCAGCTGGAGAGCAACCTACCGCTTCCATCTACAAGAAGAATCTAGAATCACCGCAATTCGTCCTTATTTACCCCCCAAGAATCGTGGCCCATAGGTTCAAATTGAGAAAAGACGATGTTGCCAAATAGCTGGATCCAAGGATGCAGGTTCCCAGGCACAACTTGGCAACCGGGTGGGCGACTGGGACCTGCGAGAGCTCGCACGACGAGAAAATATATGTGGTTATTTGGAGTCGGAGCCGGAGCGAGCCAGGGCCCGGAGAGCGAAGCGGAGGCTTTATGCATGTAAGCGGGCGGGCGACGAGATACGAGCGCCGGGTCTCGAGCCAGATAAATCTCCCGGCTACAACCGCGTCCCACCTACGATATAAACTTTTACCTGCCGGAGAGCCGGGCTCCGATTGGCCGCCGCGCCCGCGGGAGGCGTGACCTGGGCATTCCTCTTCCTCCTCGCCGGGATCGGCATGGGCACAGGTGTCGGCTCCGGCCGGATTCTCAGTCCGCGCCGGGGCCCCGGTCGGCCGGAGCGCTCCCGGACTCCGATGTCGGGGCCCCGCACTGTGGGCCCACTGAGGGACAAAGTATACCATGAAGGAAATCCAGCGGGCCGATTTTTGGAAATGATAGACATCCTTATAGGTATCCTACTAGGCATCCTTATCCAATGGGGTTTCTTCCATACCCCTATTGCCTTCTTTATCTATAGCTTTGTCTATCACTTTCAATAATCGACCCCCCTGGAAAGCATGTAATTATACGGAGAACAGGACTCACGTGGAAATTCAAAAAATAAAAGAAATCCAGCGGGCCGATTTTTGAAAATAATAGACTAAGCTATATGGAGAAAGAAGACATATTGAGCGATAATATTGGTTGAAGTGAGTGGTTTTTATAGACTAAGGGAGAAAATGATCGACTAACTATAAGGTCTCTCGGGGGTTACAGTTAGTTAGTCTATCGCACATATCTTTCCTCCTTTGTCCATTGCTACCACCCGCTTCCACCAATAAGATCCCTCCATACCCCCTTTTCCCTGTTTGTCTATAACTTTTTCTATCAATTCCAATAATCATCCCGCAGGACGAATATGATTGCGGCAGACAAAATAGGACGTAGAGAGGAATGGAAGGTCAAATTCTCAGCACAGGAAAGTAACTCCAATCGTGCCTTGCTCAGGAAAAGCAACGTTAAGATTTGGCTTAGGGCCAGCCAAAATAGGGTCGTGCATAGTCGTGTCTTAGACAGTGGAAATTCGCACGAATTGGCAACAGTGTTTTTCCCAAATAACCGATTTTCATATATATCTTTATATAAACGATGTCCAGTGTTGTCGACTTTCAAATTACATCACGATTTGTGGATTATAAGTATGAGAAACAAGGGGTATCTACGTATGACAGAGAGACTTTAACGAAAGGATAGAAAAGTAAACCACGTTTTTCACGCGTACGAAATTCCCCCTAACGACTGCCAGTTTTGCTTAGTGGTTTATCCCTTGCTTGCAGGCCTAAACTTATAAACATAAGATCATAAACATAAAACAGCCACGGTTCTGATTTCTTTACCCACACGGAACTTTCCTCAACTGAGAGCCTCAAAAGAAAATTAGCGTTTTACCAAAAAATCTAGAAATGACATTAAAAAGTGAAAAATATTTAATGAATTAACATTGAACGCCATCATTTTTAATCTGTTTGTAGAAAGTAATACACTAAAGCTATGTGATTTTT